>QRFJ01001046.1:165163-373424 GCA_006176705.1 Cocos nucifera
TAAGTTTGAGACAACACCTATCATTTTTTATCATTTGCTAATTCTTGTCCTTTGACTTTGGTCAAACATTGACCTTTGATCCTTAGACATCTACCCAAGTGTCATGCACTTATTGAAGAGTAGATAGGGGCTTATCTCCTCACTGAAATTTGGAAAGGAGGGGGCACACGCATGGATAGGGATGCCTGGAGTCCCATACGGATGCGACTCTAGGTTGCTTCTTGGATTCAAATTAGGTGACCCTCACCTATAGACTTTGACCAATCTTAGGCACCATCTAAGGATGAATCTATGGGTCTCTCATTTGATGATGTCATCCCATCAATCAGATTTAGATCTGATTTTATGAAACAACGTGATTGGCCGACGTGATGCGGCACTGCGTGGCGCAGCAGGGTCTATATAAAGACCTGTTTGCATCCAACTTTGATAGAACTTTCTCCTAGCCATGCCCCAAGACTGTCCCTCTTCCTCCTCCATGCCACCTTTCTGATCCTCTCTCTCCTCTCCATGCCCAAGGAAGTTAGGCCTTCAGTTTGGTGCGATCCAGGCAAGAAAAGACTGACGACAAAGGAAGAAGGCAGCACTGCTACAGAGACGACTACTGATCTTCAGAAGAAGTTTTGAAGATCCTCCAAATTAGATCTAGATCTGATTTTTGGAGATGTGATAAAGAAGAAGATCTCCAGATTTAGCCCGAGTGGATACCGATAGAGGCCAGATGCTTGCATGGCTAGATCTAGAACCTCAGGCTATCAGTAGATCATCAACGAATAATTGGATTATCCATATCAAGATAAAACTAATTTAGATTTAATTTAATTTAATTTTTTATTTATCAGATCATAAAATTAGATCTAAAAAATATCAGATCTAATTTGACTCTAAGAGAAAATTTTTGAAATATGCCTCTTGATCTAATCAGATTTGAACGAACCTGGTCTGGAAAAATCTGATTTTCTCCTTTAGTCCACACACCACATGGGTCAAAGCCGAAACGGAGAGAAATTAGGAAAAGCCAAATGAAGATTTTAAAATTTTAACACAACACCGTTTTAAAATTTAAATGGGTTGCTTTAGTATCAAAAACATAGATAGAATTTTAAAGGTAATGGGTATTAAACTAATATCTGATATGATCTAATTTGATCCAATCCAATCTATATAATAAACAAGTTAAATGGGTTAAATAGGTCAGAAGGTTTGAACCCAAATCTGACCTATTTACTAAATGATTAAATAGTCAACACATTTACGACCTAAATCCATTTTGGTCAAATCTAAACTTGTTTATGGTGGGTTGAATACGGATTAGGTTGAATACGGATTAGGTTGATGGATCGGGTCATATTTTACCAGCCCTAGTTGTTATGCGGTGATATGACTTGAGATAGCTTAACCACCAAATGTAATGGGTATCATGAAATTTGCATTCAAGTGGGATGGAGGGATCGTAGTTGTATCCTTCATACTGGGGAAGGTGCCCATCCACCATTGGATCACCCACTAGTCTCTTTGAGCTCTGTGCAGATGGATGAGCAACCTTGCAGCCCTTTCATTCATCTACATAGATCTCAAAAGTGATCATGTATAATCCAATGGTGGATTTGTGAGAAGGAAGGTGAATCTTGCTTTCATTCGTTCTCCTCTAAATACAAATGTTGGAATTGAGTCCTAGAAGCATCAACATAAGAAGCCGCAAGATGGCTTGAAGAATCATAGCCATGCATCCTCCCATGCAACAATTAATTTGATGGTTAGGAGAGTTGGTGCTAGGAGGAATGACAACAATGCCAAAATAATAAAGCCAATACCCGATAGAAAGTAATATTGGTGGGGCACAAGTTTAATGCATGCACAAACTCTCTAGCGACATGTCATGAGTAGATTAGCATAACTCATAAGAGTTGGAATAATATATCGGTTAGTTATTGTTTAGATACATAGATTTATCATCTATGTGTTACTTATGATTATAAGCTATCATTGTTTTTAGAGGTGTAAGAAAGAACAATCCAAAAAAAAGGATGAAGGATCCTCCATGGTGCATCTTTTACAACATGTAGTCCATCTTGGAGATGGAGAGCTCTTCCATAATCTTCCTAGAAACTACCCTCGTGTTTGGCATTTCAACATGTAGGTCTCAATTTTAAATTAGCGAGAGCCTTTATTTCTTAAATAAATGGTATGGCAGTAATTTACACATACATGGCTCTCTGTACCTTTCCATGCTTTTGCTATCCAATCACCATTGTTTCTCGCTCCACTATACAATTACTCAATTACTTCCTAAAGCCGCACCATATCTTATTAGGGTAGTTTCATGTCTCTGACCCAAGATCATGAGCCAAGGATTGTGGCAACGATTGCATAGTCATAGAGAATTCTCCCTACAAACATGGAAATGATCTTATCATAATATCATAAAGCAAATAGCAAAATAATTAATCAATAAAATTAAGTCCAAAATTTAACTAACTAAAATCTAATTTTAATATTTCATAAAATTCAATGATATTCAAAAGATCTTACATCAAACTTCAATAAAGTTTTCAGTCTAAAACAAAGGTATGAAAGTTGTACTTCTAATCACTTTCCTGTAGATATTTTCATATCATCTTAGTTTTTAAGATTTGTAAAAATAGTAAGATATGAAGTAATGAGCTTGACATCCTAATAATCGATAAATATTTTAGCTAGATAAATCAAGTAACAATAATACATAGAAAATAAACTTATAGGATATATCAATTCAAAATCTATTTCAAAACATACAGCACCAATCAAAGTACTAGCACACAATCCTTACTAGTAGGATGTCAAATTATTAGTGTTTAACTACCCTACTAATAAGGTATCGAATTACTAATGTACAACATCTTCTAATAGGATATCAAAGTACCAGCATTTAACCACCTCACTAACAAGATATCATATTATAGCTTTTAACCACCCCATTGGTAGGATATCATATTACCAATGTTTAACCTCTATTGGCAAGGTTTGATACATAGTTAGCTGTAAGTCAAAATCCTTCTCAAATCAAAATATTCTTTCTAAAAAATATATTTTATTTTTTAAATCAAATAATTCATAAAACTATGCAATATCAAATTCCTTAGGTGTGATTTATATCAAATTCAATACGTTCAATCATGAATCATTTTATATTTTGAAAGAAGGGCATATCTGATAATTCAAAATATATTTATCAGATTCATAATCATGAATAATTTAATGTAAAAAATATTTTATGATTTATTGATAAATCTAGAAAAGTAAAGTATTACTTACCTCATACGCACTCTAAACAATCCAAATAATTTTTAAAAAAATTTCAAAATATTTAATTAATAGATTATATTGTGATATTCTACTTTAGATATTTTCTTATCGAGATGACTACACCCCTATATAGAATTAAGCCAAATAATTAAAAAGGATATGATCAATTATAGAAAGATAAGATTGATAGTAGTTACATTCAATGATCCAAGTTGGTCTAGTCATTTGTAACTTTATTCAATAAATATCAAACTAGGATATAGGTGGTTCAATAGAGATTGAGTGTGATCAAATTAATAGTGTCTAATAATAGTCAAGATAGAGGTCAGTATACTGCTCAACAATCAGAGGTTTGTTCAATTAAATAATTTCATTTAATCAAGATTATTATAGATGTAAGAATCTAACAGAGATCAATAAAAATTAAATCCTATGATGTTTGACAAAAGCTTAGATGATGTGAAGCTACCACACCAATAAGGTGATTCGATGTCTCTCATTGGATCAACTTAGATTCAAAGGAACAATGCTCGGACCCTTCATTTGGTTCAAAAATCAAGTAGAGGGAGAATGTTAGAAGAGAGAGAAATTAAGAAGATGGAACAAGGCCATTAGACAATATTGTCTAGCATCCGGATCAGTCAAATTAAGATGATTTAATTAAATTATGATTAAACTAATGTACAAATAGTTCACTAAAAATCATGGATGATCAAATTGAATGGTATCCGATTTGATCATGGTGTGTGTCAATACACTGTCCGACCATCATGGGTCAAGATCCTCTTTATTAAATCAATCAAGATTATTGAAGGAAGACTTTTTATTGGATCAAACAACCCAAGAGAGATAGTGAAGAGAAAAACAAACTAGAGAGAGAAAATTTTAAAGAGAGAAATTAATAGAGAGAAGATAGAGAGAAAGTGAACCTTTCTAGAGAGGGAAAAAGGATAGAGAGGTGGGGAAGAAAGATGAAGGAGTGAAGAAGTTGGGAAAAGAAAGAGGAATAGAGAGAGAAAATCTATTCTCTATCTTTTTCTTTCTTTTTCCCTTGGTGAAATAAGGGATTGGTTTCCCCTTCATTATCAAGACAAGGAAGAGCCCAACCAATGGTGGCCATAGGCGATGGTGATCAAGGCTTTTGATGATGCAACAAGTGGTACCCCACCCGATGGTCGATGATAATGAATAGCACCAAAAAATCAAAAATAAATCATGAAAAAGAGGAGAAAAATAGGTGCTCTATTTTTCTAAGAAAAATCTGATGATTGTTGATAATTCATGATCCAACAACTAAGGAAGAGAGATAAGATGACTATTTAAGAGATGGAGGGGACCTTACATCATCTGAAGTGATGCTAGGGCCAAAATCCGACTGGCATGATGGGCGATATTCATCAAAAACAAATGAGGACACCGACAATCTCCTCAACTTGAGGTCCCCGATCTTCACTTGGAAGGATGGGAAGCCTGTTGATCCAAGGAATGCTTTTAATGAATACAAAATATTTGAGTATATGTTGATACTAATAGTTATTGAAGTGCATGTTGAGAAAGTTTCGGTAAGCTAAGATCATTTTCAAGAAGGCTCAAGCCATTACCAAAGTTGGGAGATAAAAGAAAGTAAATTTGGGAAGCCACATTATGAGAAACAAGATGGTGAAAGTCAAGAGTCAACCCAACATTTTAGTGAGAAGACTTTGTCATGCAAAACACAAGTGGTATAATTCTATGAGTCGACCCCAAAGATGCCTGAGTTGACTCTCTCTAACAAGACATAAAGCTATATTTTCAGCCAGAAACTTGAGTCGACCCCTAGCCAACTTTAGGTGACCCCTATGGAGCTGAATCGACTCTCTTAGACAAAACAGAAAGCCATAATTTTCAACTTGGACCTCGAGTCAACCCCAAGCCCTCGTCAACTTCAAGGTGACCCTACTTAGGGGAGTCGGATCGACTCTCTCAAACAAAATAGAAAGCCATATTTTTCAACCTAGACCTCAAGTCGACCCTAAACTATCTAGAGTCAACTACAAGTCTACTTCGAGTTGACTCCAAGTTGATCTGAGTTGACTCAATTATGCCTAATAGCTCTAACGACAAGTTTTGCGGAACTTACAGAAACATTTAAAAGCTCTCCAATAGCTAGTTCTAAGCTTCCAACCGACAAAAAGATATTTTTGGACCTTCTAAGAGCCTTAAATGCCAATCAAACTCATTGAAGAAGAAAAAGAAGAAAGAAAACAAAAAGAAAGCCCAAGATTCTTTAAGTATTCATTCAAGAGAGTACATTCAATTCCCAACCACTAAACTCTTGTGATTTTGTTGAATTTCAAGAAGAAGAAAAGAGCATTCATTGTCAACGTTCCTCAACAACATTCGCACAAGCTTTATCGACAATTTTCTTTTGCTCTTTAGGAGTTTATTTCTTATGTTCATATTCTCTTTATATTACTTATTGCTATAAATAAGTTTTAATTGGGATTGAAATTTTAGATAAGGCCAAGTTGTGATACTTAGCCCATCAAGCTAGCCATTAGGAAATGGGCCAAATTGGCCACTTGAATTTTAAAGTCGAAAAAAAAAATTGAAAGAAGACTCTTAGTGGGAGTCTTCTTCCTTGTTGGACTCCTGATCAAAGTTGAAGATTGATGTCAGGAGGAAGTCAAATCCCTTATACCTAGCTCTATTGAAAGGGACCAAGCCCCTTTCAAATCCCATCAACGTCTACTGCTAGCCATCATCGAAGAAAAATCCCTCATTTTCATCTTCTTCATCCAAGAAAATTTTCATTGTATTTGCCAAATTCATGGTCCAGTCACCATCAAAGCTCTGGTTAGATCCCTCTAATCCATCATATCTTCCACAGCCCTTAGGACCCTTGATTATGGCTAGCATTCCCTAGATTATTCTTAAAAGACTGAACCCTCATTTTTCCTTAGTTTGTACCCATTTCTTTTGATTTTTCTAATGAAGGTTGTCACCTCCATGTTGGGAATTGTGTTCCAAAGTCAATCATCAGTTTGTTGATGGTTGAGATATTATAATTAATTTATTAATTAATAAAAAATATTTTGGCATCTTTTTTCATCATAAGTTTACATCTTCTAATGAACTCCATTATTGTGATGAAGTTCTTAGGACTATTTAGTTTCGATAAAGAGAGAATTTATCGATTAGTCCTTAAATTTGTTTACGATCAAATGATAGGCTATTAATTAGGACGACAGCGTCTATCGAGCATAGGTTGCTATATGCTATATACATTGGTTGTCCTCTTAACCAAGGTGTGTGGAGACACTGGTGTGGCATATAGGTAAGATGTATGGGTATATCATCATTGAACGTGACCAACTTCAGAGCATTCTACTATCAAGAATATCTCTAATGGGATATAGGTATAAGTATCCCTTAGACCTGAGATCACCTCAGTGACTTGCAAGCAACTCACTATGCTTTGGTACCGAACTAACTGAATTTCTAATTTAACAACGGAAGGCTTCTGGGCACAGTCAAGTACTTACGAAGTCGAAGTGTGATCAAGATGAAATTGACCACTCCAAGAGTTGGAGAAGAATGTATCACTGTATTTCAATATAGCAAAATCTTAGCCAGGATAATCCATCAGATGGATTTGGTATTTTGAAATACAATATGGACAACCTTATCAGAGTTGATAGTTGAACTTTGATGTATCCTACGAGAATTATAAGAAAACTATATCTATATGGGTTTTAAGGATGATGTTCAACACCTTCGACCTATCCGACCGTCGGGTATTATTGCTAGATGGTCACTTTGATTGGTACAAAAATTTATTCTTATGCTATCAGCTTAGGTTTGAACCTATGAGATCACACACAATAGAGCTTATGATCTGATCGAATGGTTGATCAACGATTAAGAATTATTCTAGGGTTAAACAATCAATATCATTGGTGTTTAACCTAGTGCAAGTATTGCATAAGGATCGATTAGCAATTAGATTGCTAATTGACTTAATTTGATTAAGCCAATAGATTGAGATTAAGTATAATTAAATATAATTTAATTAGACTTAGTTTGAACTTGATTGGATCAAGTCTAATTGGTTTATTGGATAAGCCAAGTGCAAGGAAGAACTAGTCCTAGTCAACTAGGACTCGAATTAACCTAATTTTCTAATTTGATTAGAAAATAAATAAGAAATTAATTTAATTTAATTAAGTTTTTAAATAGGTTAGGGTCTTATTTAATTAGGTTGGTTTAATCTTGATTTTATTTGGTTAAAAGATCTTGTTTGACCAAGTCAAAATAGGAGTCCTAGTGTGACTAAGACTCCCAATCTCCTTGCGCCACCTTGGTCCCAATGCCCTCCATACCTATTTTTTAGATATTTTTCATAGAAAATCCCTTTCTTTCTAATTTCCACACCTCCTCTCTCCCTCTAAGTCATATTTGGAAGTTAGGTGGAAGACCAAGTCAAAGGAGAAATTGGTTTTGCTTAGGATTCTATGAGAAAGAATCCTTGTTGATCAAAACATCTTCCCTTGAGTGCCGCCCCTTCTTTTAATTAATTCTTCTCTTATTCTATGAAAATAATCTTTTTTTTTATGCACCCTCCCTTACTGATCCATGCCAAAAATTATGGAGGAGGTGCCCAAGAGTTGGGGGACCCGACAACTTCCCATGTTTGGATATTCTTAGTCTAGGAATTTGAATTAACTTGGACTCTTCTTTTTCCCTATTTATTGAATGAATTTTATTCTAATTTTTTTATAAAATATAGAGCTTTAGGAGAAATTTGGGGTGTGCAAAAATTAGAGAAAGAGGGTCCTTGGGCATGGGGGTTCCATAGGGACCAAACAAGGTGTCTAGGTGAGAGAAAAGAGAAGAAAAAGAGGCTCTTCTTCTAGTGCTATTTTATTTTTAATCTTTCCTCCTTTCTTTTGAGTTTTTCTAAGAGAGTCTCAGATCAGCAAACTCTCATCTTCCTTCTCATATTTTGGAGAGTTCAAATTTTAAAGAAGAAAGCATCGGATCGACAATCGAAGAAGGATCAGCACTATACTAGCATGTTGTACCGATTTTCTGCATCGGACTTCAGATTAGAGATCATAGGCTCGTGTGGATGACTCCTAGAGGCTGGATGCATGTGCAGCTCATGACTTCATCCTTAAGCCAAGATCAGTAAGTTAGAATATCTAAACTTACTCAGATAATAGATCTGATCTATAAACTTCATATCTGCATTTGATGTAGTGTAGATCTAGGTTGATTTGATCAATCTTTTTCTTTCTTATTTGATTTTAATTTTTGATTTAATATCATGCCTTAATTATATAATAGATCTAAGATCTAGGTATTTATATAATTATTTAAATAAATTTAGATTTATTTAAGTCTTTCATCGTAAGATCTTGAAAAAGTTTCAAGATCTACCTATGAAACCCTAGATCTGGTTCCTTCAATTGGTATCAGAGCCTAGGTTTTTATTACATGATTTTTGTGCATGTCTAGATTATTTTTTAGATTAGATCTAATTTATAATCTAATTATTAAATCTAAAAAAATTCAGATCTCATGAACTGCCATAGGTTGTCCTGCTGTAGGTTTATCCCTTACAGTAAAATGGTTATCCTAGTTCATGATAATCTGACTCTAATCATAAATTTATTAGATTTGATCTAATTTTATTTATAATTTAATAAATTTAAAAAAATTTTAGATCTAAAAATAAAATATTTTAGATTGCACGGACTACCATAAGGTTGTCCTGCTGTAAGGTTTATCCCTTACAGTGAATAGGTTGTCCTAGTACGTGCTGATCTAAAATATTGATCATAAAATTTTAGATTAGATCTAAAAGATTTTATGATCTAATTAAAAATATTTTAATCTAATTTCAATCATCATAAATGTATTAGATTTGATCTAGGAAGATTTATGATTGATTATTATTGAAACTGTTTCAATTACATGAACCTATTTAGATTAGATCTAAAGTAGTTTTATATTTATTTTACTTGCATATTGATTATGAATCAAACATGCAACTTGGTTGATAGAACCATGTTGTAAAAATATTTTACAAATATGAAAATCATTTTCAAAAAGCCGAACCCCAACCCTCAGCCCAAAACTTAATTAAGAATTAAGAAGTTGATTGATTAGGATCTAGAATTATGAATTGAAGATTCTAAGACACAAATCATAACATATTGGGTTAAATGGGTTAGTGGGGATTAGGTTCACTAATTGAGTTAGACCTAGGGTTAGATTAAAGAATGGACTTAATTAGAGAATTAACTAAATCTAATCAATTATTGTCTTAGATTAGGTTAAGGATTCTCTAGATCAATTATAATAGTTGTAGTTGGTCAAGTCCATGTCTTTAACAAGATCCAAGATGAACTTGATTCTTAGCTACGCGGTCTAGCAGGAATTGTTAGATTGATCTAATTGAAACTAATTAAACCAATTGGTAGCTAAGGTAAACTAGATCAGTGATTTTTAATTGGTAGCCCGCTTACCTGGCCATTTCTTATAGTGTCTAAGGTAAGCCTGACAGATCCTTCCACTGATCGAACTTACCTGACCTCTTGATGAGATTATGTTTTGATCGGATCGTTTGACTATTCGAGCTAACCCATGTCAGCTAGGTAAATCAGTTTAACTGACTTAGGTGCTCCTAGACCAGCCTATTAATGGTCTTCCTTAAGCTGACTTGGTGAAGTTAGTGGAAGGATTATGACAAGCTGGTTAATCTGACCTACTCACTTCTATAAATAAATCTTCTAAAATTATTAGATCTCTAAAATAAAATAATTATATGATAACTGGATCATAGCCTCCCATTAAAATGGATGATAATGGATCCATTAGTTGGATAATCATTGGAGGCCCAAAGGCCTGGTGCTTATCAGTTGATGAAATTATCATCCATTATATGATCTCTTGGATACATCTTTCTAAATGATGGCCAGGTGGGCCAACCAAAGTTGGGCTTGATCATTCATTGGTTGGATGGGCCAAGTATGGTCATGTTAATGGTTGAACCTAATTGGACCCTTTTCTAAGAAAGTCAAAGCCAACTGATCAGGGCTTGAAGAAAAATTTAATTACTAAAAATTATTTGAAGAAATAATTGATTATGAACCTACCCTTAGATATACATGGGTGGGCCAATCAAAGTTGGGCTCGTGTACAATCTATGTGAATTCTAATACCTACTAAGGAATTAGGATAATTTCTCGAATTGAAGATAGAGGCTATCAATTCGAATAAAATAATAGGAGAAACCTTTTGATTAAAGTTCAAATCTTTAGGTTTAATGAATCAATTACTAATTAGATTTTGATTTTTCTTTGTGCAGACATGGCCACTTCCCTATCGCTCTGATCATTATTGGACAATGATAAGTTGGTGGGATCCAACTTCGATAGTTGGTACCAAAAATTTAAGATTATCCTAGAGCATGAACGGATCCTATATGTATTGACAGATCCTGCACCTGAGGAGCCAGCTGCCAATACACATGAAATAGTCAGAGATACTTATCAAAAGTGGCTTAATGACTAAATCATGGTGCGCTGTATTATGCTGGCTACGATGAGCGATGAGTTCAGTCGCCAGTTTGAGACAGCTCAGCCAAATGAAATGCTGCAAATGTTGAAGGATTCTTTTGGCACACTCGATGACATTGAGAGGCATAAGACTAGTTGCGCCATCTTCAACGCCAGAATGCGGGACGGAGCCTCTGTCACTAATTATGTACTGTATATGATCGAGCTGATAGAGCACTTGAGTAAACTCGGCTTTTTCTTGCATGAACAACTTGGGAAAGATGCAATACTGAACTCGCTGCTAAAGTCCTATCTCTCTTTTCTTACTCATTACAGAATGACAAAGCCTGAAGTAAACTACCATGGCTTACTGAGATTACTTCAAAACTTTGAGAAGGATCACCAGTTCCATAAAGAGTCGGTGAACTTAGTGAATGGTTCATCTTCTCATTCTCGATCCTTTGGAAAATGAAAGAAGAACAAGAAGAAGAAGCCAAGAAGATGCATGTTCATGCTAGGACACCTATGCAGGCTTAGACCCCAAAGACCAAGCCCAATAAGAGCCAAGTCGAATGCTTCTTTTGCAAGAAGTAGAGGCACTGGAAGAGGAACTATCCACAGTACATTATCTTCCTAGACCTGAACAAGCATAGAAAGAAGTAAGCTGTTACTGGGCAAGGTATTTATATGATAAGTCCTTGCAATTTCTCTATTTGTGATATTACTGACTGGGTATTGGATACCAGTAGCCCTTACCATATTTACAATTCATTGCAGGGGTTGTAGGACAGCAGAAGATTCAAGCAAGGTGAGAGATTCCTAAACGTTGGAGATGAAAGACCAGTTCTAGTTCTAGCTTTAGAAATTTTGAAACTTGTATTTGAATCTCATACCGTTGTTCTTAGTGATTGTCATTTCTATCCTAGTTTCTTTTTAAATATCATTTCTATAAGCCTTTTAGCCATGAATAATTATGAAATTTTAATAAAGAAATGAGTTTGTAATGTCATTATGAATGGTGTTACCACTTTCTATGGATAATTGAATAATAGTATATATATGTTATCACAACCTATTAATGTAGTTTATTCTACTGGCAAGCATCCTAGATTAGATAGTGTATCAGATATCTACTTATAGCACTGTAGGCTAGGTCATATAAATAAGAATAGGATAAATAGGTTGATTCAGAAGGAAATTCTTAAAGTTAATGATTGTGAATCACTTCCAACCTGTGAGTCATGTCTTCTTGATAAAATGACCAAGTCACCTTTCACTAAAAAAGGTGAGAGAGCCAATGAGCTCTTAGGTCTAGTACATATTGATGTATATGGACCAATGAGTATAAGTATCGGAGGTGGATATGTCTACTTCATCACTTTCATAGATGATTTATCCAGATATGGATATGTGTATCTGATGAAACATAAGTCAGATTCTTTTAAAATGTTCAAATGATTCCAAAGTGAAGTAGAAAAATAAACTAGAAAGAGTATTAAAACTCTTCGATCGGATTGAGGAGGAGAATACCTTTCTAATGAGTTTCTCACATATCTAGGAGAGAATGAAATTCTCTCCTAATGGACTCCTTCTGAAACACCACAGCGAAATGGTGTATTTGAAAGAAGAAATCAAACTCTATTAGACATGGTCCGATCCATGATTGAATTTGTCAGCTTGCTGATATCCTTCTGGAATATGCACTCGAATCAGCTTATTATCTATTAAATAGGATTCTAAGTAAGCCTGTAGTTAAAATTCTATATGAGATATGGATAGGGTATAAGCCAGTACTTTCACATCTTAGGGTTTAGGGGGGCCCGGCTTATGTCAAATGGTTAGTTATAGACAAACTTGGATCTAGGTCTGACAAGTGTACATTCATAGGATACCCAAAAGAGACCAAAGGATACTATTTCTATCATGCTGATGAACAAAAGATGTTCGTCAGCCTTAGGGCAACCTTTTTGAAAAAGAAGTTTTTTGATGAAGGAACTGTTGCCTCTAAGGTTGAACTTGATGAAGTTCAATAGGTAGAAAGTCCGACGTAGAATGTTGAACCTAAGTCGGATTTGATCAGATCAGCTCCGAAGCCTAGTGAACCCGTACCATTAAGATGATTCGATAGAGTACCCCACCATCCAGATAGATACTATGAATTTTTAGTCTAGGATGGTGATCCCATCGAACTCGATGTGAACGATGAGGATCCGATCACTTATATGGATGCAATGCAGAGATCCGACTCTAAGAAATGGCTAGAAGCCATGAGATTCAGAATGAATTCCATGAAGGTCAATGATGTATGGACATTAGTTCTCCCACCTGAAGGGGTTAAATCCATTGGATATAAATGGATCTTCAAAAGGAAGGGAGGTGCAAACGAAAAGGTGGAGACCTATAAAGCCTGTCTGATTGCCAAGAGGTATCATCAACATTACGGTATTGACTATGACGAGACATTCTCCCCTATGGCAATGCTCAAGTCCATTTAGATCATGCTTGCCATTGCTGTCCATCTGGACTATGAGATCTGGCAGATGGATATGAAGACAGCTTTCCTAAATAGAGAGTTGACCGAAGAGATGTATATGATACAACCCGAAGGATTCACATCCATAGATAAGTCCAAGATGTGCAAGCTTTAGAGATCCATTTATGGATTGAAGCAGACATCTCAGAGTTGGAACATGCATTTTGATAAAGTGATCAAAATGTATGGCTTCATTAAGAATGAAGAAGAATCCTACATTTACAAATGGACAAATGGTCCAACAGTGGTATTTCTTATTTTGTACGTGGATGATATTCTCTTGATCTTAATAAAAATTTGGTTGTCATCACAGTTCTTTATGAAAGACTTGAGTGAAGCATCCTACATCCTAAGGATGAAGATCTATAAGGATAGATCTAAAAGGATGCTTGGTATATCCCAATCCACATACATAGAAACTATGCTGAAGAGGTTCAGCATGGAGAATTTCAAAATGGGCTATCTTTCGATAAGCCAAAGAATTTCTCTCTCTAAGAAGGATTGTTCGACAACTCCTAAAGAGAGAGAGCATATGAGTAAAAGTCCATATGCTTCGACAGTGGAGTCTATTATGTATGCAATGATATGTACGAGACTAGACGTGGCATACTCACTAGGAGTAGTGAGTAGATACCAGTTTGACCCTGAAGAAAATCACTGAAATATGGTTAAAACCATCCTTAAGTATTTGAGAAATACTAAGGACCAATGGTTGGTTTATGGTGAGTCAGATCTGAAGCTTGTGGGGTTTACAGATTTCAGCTTTCAATCTGATCATGATGATAGTAAAAGTATGTCGGGATATATCTTTACTCTAAATGGTGGAGCCATCTGCTAGAAAAATTTCAAACAGTATACAGTGGCTGACTCTATTTGCGAAGTAGAGTACATGGCAGCATCAGATGCAGCAAAAAAGCTATGTGGCTGAGGAAGTTCATCACCGAGCTCGGAGTAGCACCCTCCATTGATGGTCCAGTCTTGTTCTACTGCGACAGCACTAGCGCCATAGCTTAAGTAAAGGAACCGAAGGCACAACAGTGAACAAAGCACATTCTGCTTCACTTTCATTTGGTCTGTAAGATCGTGGATTGTGGTGACATCGACCTTCAAAAGATCAACGAAAAGGAGAACCTATCAACCCCTTCACTAAAGCCCTGGCAATCAAGGAGTTCGACAATCATAAGTCGAAGATGGGTATTAGATACTGTGCCGGATGGCTTTAAGACAAGTGGGAGTTGTTGAAAATTATATTCCAAAGCCAATCATCAGTCTGTTGATGGTTGAGATATTGTAATTGATTTATTAATTAATAAAAAATATTTTGGCATCTTTTTTCATCATAAGTTTACATCTTCTAATGAACTCCATTATTATGATGAATTTCTTAGGACTATTTAATTTTGATAAAGAGAGGATTTATCGATTAGTCCTTAAATTTGTTCATGATCAAATGATAGGCTGTTAATTAGGATGACAGCGTCTATCGAGCATAGGTCGCTATATGCCATATAGATTGGTTATCCTCTTAACCAAGATGTGTGCAAACACTGGTATGGCATACAGGTGAGATGTATGGATACATCATCATTGAACATGACCAACTATAAAGTATTCTGCTGTCAAAAATGTCTCTAATGGGATATAGATATAAGTATCCCTTAGACTTGAGATCACCTCAGTGACTTACAAGCAACTTACTGTGCTTTGGTATCAAACTAACTAAATTTTTAATTCAGCAACGAAAGGCTTCTGGGCATAGTTAAGCACTTGCAAAGTCGGAGTGTGATCAAGATGGAATTGATCACTTCAAGAGTTGGAGAAGAATGTATCACTGTATTTCAATATAGCAAAACCTTGGCCAGGGTAATCCATCAGATGGATTTGGTATTTTGAAATACAATGTGGACAATCCGATCAGAGTTGATATTTGAACTCTGATGTGTCCTATGAGCATTGTGGTCAAGAGGATGAATTATATGGAAACTATATCCATATGGGTTCTAAGGATGGTGTTCTACACCTTCGACCTATCCGACCGTCGGATATCATTGCTAGATGGTCATTTTGATTGATACAAAAATTTATTCCTATACTACTAACTTAGATTTGGACCTATGAGGTCATACACATTAGAGCTTACGATCTGATCAGATAGTTGATTAATGATTAAGAATCGTTCTAGGATTAAACAATCAATACGATTGGTGTTTAACCTAGTGCAAGTGTTGCAGGAGTATCGATTAATAATTAGATTACTAATTGACTTAATTTGATTAAGCCAATAGACTAAGATTAAGTCTAATTAAATATAATTTAATTAGATTTAATTTGGGCTTGATTGGATCAAGTTCAATTGATTTATTAGATAAGCCAAGTGCAAGGAAGAACTAGTCCTAGTCTAACTAGAACTCGGATTAACCTAATTTTCTAATTTAATTAAAAAATAAATTAAAATTAAATCTAATTTAATCTAATTTTATTAAGTTCTTAAATGGGTTAGGGTCTTATTTAATTGGATTGGTTTAATCTTGATTTTATTTGATTAAAATATTTTGTTTGATCAAGTCAAAATAGGAGTCCTAGTGTGACTAGGACTCCCTATCTCCTTACGCCACCTTGGTCCCACACCCTCTATACCTATTTTTTAGGTATTTTTCATAGAAAATCTCTTTCTTCATGATTTCCATGCCCCCTCTCTCCCTCCAAGTCATATTTGGAAGTTAGGTCAAAGGAGGAATTAGTTTTGCTTAGGATTCAATGAGATAGAATCCTTGTTGACCAAAATATCTTCCCTTGAGTGCCGCCCCCTCTTTTAATTAATTATTTTCTTATTCTATGAAAATAATCTCTTTTTTTGTGCATCCTCCCTTGCTGGTCCATGCCAAAAATTATGGAGGAGGCACCCAAGAGTTGGGCAGCCCAACAACTTTCCATGTTTTGATATTCCTAGTCTTGAAATTTGACCTAACTTGGACTCTTCTTTTTTTCTATTTATTGGAAGAATTTTATTTTGATTTTTTCATAAAATATAGAGCTTTGGGAGAAGTTTGGGGTGTGCAAAAATCAGAGAAAGAGGGTCCTTGGGCGTGGGGGTTCCATAGGCACCAAACTAGATGTCTAAGTGAGAGAAAAGAGAAGAAGAAGAGGGTCTTCTTCTAGGACTGTTTTATTTTTAATCTCTCCTCTTTTCTTTTGAGTTTTTTTTAGAGAGTCTTAGATCAACAAACTCTCATCTTCCTTCTCATATTTTGGAGAGTTCAAACTTCAAAGAAGAAAGCATCGGTTGACCATCAAAGAAGGATCAGCATAGTACTAGCATGCTGTGCTAATTTTCTGCATCAGACTTCAGATCAGAGATCGTAGGCTTGTGTGAATGACTCCTAAAGGTCGGATGCATGTGCGGCTCATGACTTCATCCTCAAGCCTAGATCAGCAAGTTAGAATGTCTAAACTTGCTCAGGTAATAGATCTGATTTATAAACTTCATACCTGCATTTGATGTAGTTTAGATCTAGGTTGATTTGATCAATCTTTTTCTTTCTTATTTGATTTTAATTTTTGATTTAATATCATGCCTTAATCATATAATAGATCTAAGATCTAGGTATTTACATGGTTATTTAAATAAATTTAGATTTATTTAAATCTTCCACTGCAAGATCTTAAAAAAATTTTAAGATCTACCTATGAAATCCTAAATCTGGTTCCTTCACTCCGACCGTCGGCTAAGGAACCTTTGGCCTCTGACTGCTGGCCACAACCACTGCCGATGAGATGCCCTCCCTTCTTTCGATTAAAAAGAAAGCAAAAATCCCCTATTTCACTAAGAAACTAGGGGAAGAAAAAGAAAAAAAGAAAAGAAAGAAAAGAAAAAGAAAGAAAAAAGGAAACAAAAATAGATGGAAAAGGAGATAGGGTTTCTCACTATTCCCTCACTCCTCCCTCTTACCTAGTTTCTCTCCCTATGACTTTCTCTATAGAATAGTTTCTCTCTCTATAAATTTTCTCTTTCTAGATTATTTTTCTTTCCATTATTTGTCTAGAATTATTGGATCTAAGAAAGATCTTTCGTCGATGATTTTGATCTAACCCTAGTTAAGAAAGTCCTGATCCATGCTCGTCGGACAGCATACCGATATCCATCATGGTTAAATTTGATTCTACTAGATTTAATTACACATTATTTTCATTAAACCATATGTAACTTAGTTCAATCATGATTTAATAAATCATCTCAATCGAACTGATCAATATATCGAACAATATCTCTTGATAAGCCCTCTTCCATCTTATTAATTTCTCTTTCCTATGATATTCTACTTGATTTATGAACCTAGTGAAGGGTCCCCAGCCTTATTGCATTAAATCCAAGTTGACCAAATAAACATACTTTGAACCATCCTATTGGTCAAGCAATATATCCATGAGTCTTAGTTGAGCATCATAAGAATCTACTTTTCATTAGGTTTTATTAAATTCTTATATCTTAAGTGATCTTGATTTAATAACGTTATTTGATCAAACTGACCTTTGATCACCGGGCATCGTACTGGCCTCCACTTTGACTCTTGTTTGATACTAACTATTGGTTAGGCAGTATATCCACAAGTCTTGGTTAAGCATTGTAAGAATCTACTTTTCATTAGTTTTTATTGAATTCTTATATCTTAAGTGATCTTGATTTAATGAAGTTATTTAATCGAACTAACCTCTGATCATCAGGTATTGTATTGGCCTCCATTTTGATTCTTGTTTGATACTACTGATTTAAGCATGCTCGATCTCTATTGAACCATATATATCCTAGTTTGATCTTGATCACATAAAGTTGGGATGAACAGACCGATTTAGACTATTGGATGCAACTACCCATCAATTCTCTTCTTCTTAATTGTCCATATCATTTCTAATTGTTGGACTCAATTCTATATAGGAGTATAGTTATCTCCACTAGAAGATGTCCAACAATGGAGGTACAATAATATGATCTATTAACTAAAGATTTTGAGAAAATTTTGAAATTATGTGGATTTGTTGGAGTACATGTGATGTAAGTGATGCTTAACTTTTTCTAGAATTATCAATAAATTATAGAATATTTTCTATATTAAATCATCAATGATTTATGAATTTAATGCATATATTTTGAATTATTGAATATATCATTCTTTTGATATATTAAGTGATTTATGGTCAAATGTATTGAATTTGATATAAATCATATCGATTGATTTTGATGTCACGTAGTTTTACAAATTATTCAATTTGAAATATGAAATATAAGAAAAAGTATTTTGATTTGAGATAAATTTTAACTTGCAACCTGATTATGCATTGAACCCACTAATGGAGGTGAAATGCTGGTAATTTGATACCCTACTAGTAGGCGGTTAAACATTGGTACTATGATACCATGCTAGTGGAGTGGTTAAATATTAGTACTTTGATACCTTGCCAATGGTGATTGTGCATTGGTACTATGATACCCTCCAATACGATGATTAAATGCTGGTGCTTTGATACCTGCTAGTGGGATTTGTGCATTGGTAATTTGATATCCTACTATTGAGATGGTTAAACACTGATAATTTGATACCCTGCTAGTGGGAGTTATGCACTGGTATTTTGATATCCTACCATTGAGGGTTATGCAGTGATACTTTAATTTAATTCATGGCTATGGAGATGAACATGATGTTTTGAAAAAAATAAATTTATAACTAAAATTTAAATTTTGACTAGATTGGATCTGGATATATATTGATTGAAAAGTACCACATATTTTGAATTAGATTTTGAATTAATATACTGTCATTGCTGAATTATCTAGTCAAAGTGTTTATTGCTTATTAAGCTATTCAGCTCATCATTCTATATTGTACTTTTTTATTAGATTCAGAGTATTAACTTGACTTAGGGATTCATTATGGAAAAGCATATTAGAAGTAAAATTTAATATCTTTATTTTAGATTAGGATATTTAAAATAATTATATAATATTATTTTGTAAGATATTTGATTTAGTTATTTAAATTAAGTTTGAATGTTAACTTGTGGATTATTTGTTCCACTGTTGCTTTACGTTATTATAAAGAGATGCTTTATATATTTATGGAGAGAGTTCTCCATGAATATGCAATGGTTGCCATGGCCCCTGGTGCACAATCTTATGTTTGGGGCATGACACAAGCCTTGAATTCGAGTGTAGTGTTATGAAAGCCTAAGAGTGGCTTTGAAAAGTGGTTTTGGTTGATTTTCATTAAGAAAATCAACTGAATTTTAATTATGAGTCCGAGAAAATGATTGTATTGTAATCTAGGAGAGATTGTCAAGTAAAAAATAAATATTTACTAGTTCATTACTATTGGGGGTAAAACACCTCCCGATGAAGTCTGATAAGGTCCGATCTTGGTAGAGCCCCATCTGGGTTCGAGATAGTCTAATCTAAAGTTCAATCAAATCAATCCCCTAGTCCAGGTGAGCACCAAAGGATTGACCTCCAAATTTGGCTAAGCTCAGAGCTTCAATCAAGGGCGGCGCTTATCAAAAATAACAATAATTTCTATCGATGTTCGATCTTGTGTGTTAGTTGAGCTCCTCCACTCCAACCCTCCAATTCAATCTTGACAACAACAGATCTTGCCAAGACCATACCTTAAATCTCGGCTAGACAAACTTGAGCTAGTAAAAGGAACTTGTCATCTGCTTGATTTCGATCTTCAATCCAGGATAAGCAATAGCCGCTTCACAAACATTGAACTTCAGTGCTATCCGATCCTGACTTCGGACTGACCTTGGGTACTGACCGAACTTCATTAAAATAACTAGAGCAGCTTCGCCACAGTTTTAATAGAGGAATCCATTATTCCTTTCCAACTTCATGTTTCTCTAGACCAAAGTACCAGCTTCCACCACCGACTGACCTTGAGGATGACTAAGCTTCCAAAAGTAGTTGAAACTTCTACCATGGTCCCAATCCGAAACCTGATCTATGAACTCATCACTCTTAGTCTAAAGATCAATTTTCAAGCTCAATCATTCCGATCCTAAGCCCCCAATGGCTTAACCCCAAGTCAAGTGACTCACGATCAAGCTTGAAAGTATTCAACCTTTGGTCCAAACTTTAGCAAAAAATACCCAACCACCAGCAAGTCATGACAAATGACAGCCCACTTTCCATAACAAACTTTGAGTGGTCCGAACAGCCCACTGACATTCGGTTATGGCTGTCACTATCAATCTATTATAGGCTCCATCTATAAATAGGATCCTTCAGATACGTTCTCCTCTCTAAACTCTCTTCTCATCTCCAATCTTCTAAGTACTCCATTCTTGTTGGCCAAAATACTAACTTGATCATTGGAGGATCCATGCTGGTGCCACCTCCAACCAGAACTTTATCTTGCAGGTTCCATGAATGAGATCCTGATTCCCACCTCTAGCAATCTTCGATGGCCATCCATTTTCTATACCAATAGGATTTATACTAGAAGAAGGGCCTATGAGCCCTTGTTCTAAAAGGAGTATCCAGTCGAGCAGTCACCTCCTTCTTTGTTCAAGCGAAAATGCCCCCTAAGAGAGAATCCTCCCGATAATCTACCACCACCATCGCTTGATCTGACCTAGAATCGATCGATCATCCTATTCCGGCACCGTCACCTATACCTCAACCTCACCAACTAATAATGATGGTAGATGCCAACCAGTTCAACTACTGGTACAATAGGGAGAAGCCTCATAGAAGCCATGCAGGCTATGTAACAAGTTCCATCATCAGTACCACCTGAGAGACCGTCACTACAGAACCTAGATTTGGAGCAAGGAAGATCCACTTGGAGAAGCCAGCCAGAAAATCCTGAAAAGAAAAAATAGAAAGCTACAAGTCCTTATTCTGAGCATGATTCCAGCTCCAAAAAGTCTCTACCCCCATCAAATTTTCCATACTTTGAGATTCATGATCGAGATGATATCCTCAATCAGAAGCTTCAAGAAATAAATCAATAGATCAAGGAGCTCTGCCATGTAGCCCCTATCTAGAATGATGACATCCGCATTGACCCATCTTTCACTGCCCATATCATGCAATTGCCCATTCCATCAAACTTCAAACTTCCTCAATTCAAAAATTATGATGTGATTTCAAATCCAATCGACCATCTGAAAGCCTTTTGAGCCATAATGCTGCTCCATGGCATGCCAGACGCCATTTTGCGTCGAACTTTTCCATCGATCCTGAAGGATGTGGTAAGAAACTGATACTCGAACCTAAAATTAGGTACCATTTACTCCTTTGATCAGTTGAGCCATTAGTTTGTAGCTTATTTTGTTAGCAACTGATATCATAGGTGGGACTTAAATTCTCTAATCAACATCAAGTAGAAAGAGGGAGAGTCCATCTGAGCTTATATCAGCCGCTTCAGTACCGTTGCTTTGAAGGTCCTAAATCTGGATCAATCTATTGCAATGGCCGCTCTGAAGGATGGCCTTCTGAAGAAAGATCTTCTCTTCCATTAGAGAAGAAATACCTCCAAGACTTTGTCGATATACTAGCTCGGATTGAAGGCAATACTCAAACTGAAGAACCTTTCAAGCTATGGGACAATGATGTCGTAAAAAAGCGGCAGAGAGGAAATTTAGCAAGCCTATGCTTGTAAAAAAGTTGAGAGAAGATCGATCGTGTTCTAGAACTTCTCCTAAATGTAGATGAACCCAAACCCCACCTTGGGCTCGCGGGCCAAGAAGTCTAGATAGAAGGATATGGCAAAGCCCCCCTCTCAGAAGATTCAATAATTATGCCCCTTTGAGTGCTCTAAAAACTCAAATTCTAATAGAGATTAAGGAGCAATTTTTGAGATCAGAGAGGTTGCGATCTCATCCAAATAGGCACAATCCCAACAAAGAATGTATCCAGCTCTAAGATAAAATTAAGGAGCTAATCAAGAGAGGTTAGCTGAATCGATTCCTATGATACTGGCCTAAAAGGAGAGAAGAGTGGCCAAGAGCTCTTCCACAGCCGAAGCAACCTTGAAGAAAAGAACCTCAAGGACACTAACTCCCATTGGAAATCATTAATACTATAGCTAGGGAACATTGGCAAAAAGAAGCTAGTGGTTTGGCAGAACCAATGAAGAGGTGGAGGACTGAAAAACCTATAATCTTCATTGAAGAAGATACATAAGAGGTTCAATTTTCACATAATGATGTAGTTGTAATTTCTTTAAATATTACCAACTATGATGTACGCCGTATCTTGATTGATAATAAAAGTTCTGTCGATATCTTATTTTATGATGCTTTCTCCAAGATGTCTATACCTGATAGTCATATAGGACCACTAAGCTCTCCCCCGGTAGGATTTGTTGGTGACCCTCTACCAGTCAAAGGAATAATCACTCTACCAATTATGGTAGGTCAATATCCAAAATAATCCTGAGCTTAGATTGATTTTTTAGTAGTAAAAGCTCCTTTTGCCTATAATGTAATCCTCGAACAATCTGGGCTTAATGCACTTCAAGCTATAGTATCTATATATTATCTAAAAGTCAAGTTCCCAACAAAATTTGGGATTGGAGAAGTCTGAGAAGATCAAGCTCTAGCATAACATGGTTATACAATTGCTCTGCAAAATGGTAAGCAGTTTGAAGTCTACCCTGTAGATGGCTTGGATGTTCAGGATGATCTAATTGAAGAACAAAGAGAACCTATTTATGATCTTGTCATAATCTCTTTGAATGATGGGAATGAAAACCATACAGATCAAATTGATTCAAATTTAGATGAAGAAGTTAAGAGATAGCTTGTTATCTTTCTAGAAAAGAATACAGATATTTTAACTTGGATTCCTATAGATATGCCTAAAATAGATATGGAGGTGATGGAAGTATGGATCATAAATGTCAACCTATAAAGCAAAAGAAGTAAAACTTTGTACCAGAGTGTCAAAAGAAAATTATGGATGAGGTGGATAAGCTCCTTAAGGCTCCACTCATTCAGAAAGTATCTTATCCAGATTGGATAGTAAATCTAGTCCTTATGAAGAAAGTAAATGAAAAGTGGTGGATGTGCATAGATTTCACTGATTTGAATAAGACTTGCCTAAAGGATAGCTACCGTCTATCCTGAATTGATCAACTGGTGGATGCAACCTCAGACCATGAGCTCCTCATCTTCATAGATGTCTTCTATGGTTATAACCAAATCTAGATGGCACTTAAAGATGAGGAGAAAACTGCCTTTATTACTGACCATGGTCTTTATTATTATAGAGTCATACCATTTGGACTTAAAAATACAGGTGCAACTTATCAATGTTTGGTGAACAAAATCTTTAAAGAGCAGATTGACTGTAATATGAAAGTTTATATGGATGATATAATTATCAAAAGATGATCTTCAAGAAATTATATTGCTGACTTGGAGGACATATTCAATACTCTGTAAAAGTATAGAATGAAGCTGAACCCAATGAAATGTGCTTTTGGAGTGACCTCAAAAAAATTCTTGGGGTTCATGGTGTCATGGTGCGGCATAGAGGCAAATCCAGAAAAGATCCTACCTATTCAAGAGATGGCCATTTTCAAGACAATAAAACAAGTTCAGCGCATGATGGAGAAAACTGTAGCTTTGAATTATTTTGTTTCAAGGTTAGTAGAACGTTGTATGCCTTTCTTCCAAGTGTTCAAATAATCAAAGAACTTTTATTAGACTTTGGAATGCCAGCAAGCCTTTGAAGAACTAAAGAACTACCTCAGCTCACCCCCCTCCTTGCTAAACCTAAATCTGGTGAAAAATTATTTCTATATTTAGCGATATCACCTACAACCATAGGAGCTATCTTAATCAAAGAGAAGAATAAAGTTCAAAAGTCAATCTATTATATCAGCTGGGTCCTAAAAGATGCCGAAACAAGATATACAAAATTAGAAAAGCTAACTTATGTTTTGTTGATTGCAGTCAGGAAGCTCTGATCCTACTTTCAAGAGCATACAATAATAATTCTCATAGATCAACCTATAAAAATAATCCTTCATCGGCCTAATACCTTTGAAAGAATTACAAAATGGACAATCGAGCTCATATAATTTGATATAAAGTTTCAACCTCAATTGTCTATTAAAGTTTAAATATTAGTCGATTTTATGGTAGAATGCACTATCCTGATTCTGATCGAGTTTGAGCAATAAGAAGCTAGTATTTCTAATTTTTAGCCAAGTTTGTCTAAGGAGAAGACAGACCTCCTTGAAAATTTTTGGGCCTTATATATTGATGGTTCATCCAATGCTTCTGGAGCAGGTACAAGCTTGATTCTTATCAGTCTAGAAGGCATTATTACGGAATATATACGGTGCTTGGAATTTTTTGCAACTAACAATGGAGTAGAGTATGAAGTTCTGATTGTAGAATTTAAAATAGCCAAGAAACTGGGGATAGATCATTTGAAAATCTATAGTAATTCATAATTGGTGGTTGGGCATGTCAACGGTAGCTATGAAGCTTGAGAAAATATAAGAAAATATTTAGATAAGGTAAAGAGCTTAACCTCGACCTTTAATAGTTTCAACATTTAGAAAATTTCGAGGATAGAAAATTCTAGAGCCAACCTTCTATCCAAATTAGCCACTCTGGCCCTAAACGACTTGCCAAAAAAAGTTTTCTTTGAAGTTCTTCAATAGCCAACTTCGAAAGAACCTCAGACAATAATGCAAGTGGATCATAAACCTAGCTAGATTGATCCATTAATTTTATATCTTAAAGATGGCATCCTTCCTAAAGATTCTAAATAAGCTCAACAACTGAGAAACCAGGCCTCTCGCTACATCTTATATGAGAACAAACTGTATAAGAGGTCTTATTCTTTGCCACTACTCAAATGCCTTCGATCGTCTGAAGCCGATTATGCTCTAAGGGAGGTCCATAAAGGAATATGCAAAAATCACCTCGGAGCTAGATCATTATCTTACAAACTACTCTGATAAGGATATTATTGTCCAACCATGCAGCATGATGTAGTTGATTATGTAAGAAAGTGTGATCGATGTCAAAGAAATAATAATATTCTGAGGTAGCCAGCTTCTTTACTCACACCCTTAAGCGAGTCATTCACACAATGGAGGATGGATATACTTAGACCATTTTCTATAGCATCTGAACAGTGGAAGTTTTTTTTAGTAGTAGTGGATTATTTCACTAAGTAGATTGAAGTTGAACCTCTAGCAAAAATTACTGAAGCTAAAATATAAGACATTATTTGAAAGTCTATAGTATGCAAATTTGGTCTACCTCAAACATTGGTTATTGACAATGGGTGCTAGTTTATAGGAGCAAAATTTGCTAAATTCTATGATGATTTGAACATCTCTCATCATTTCACATCTATGGCCCATCCTCAGACGAATGGAGAAGCTGAGGTAACGAATATAACACTATTATAGGGAATAAAGGCAAGGCTTGAATGAGCAAAAAAAATATGGATGGATGAACTTTACCATATTTTTTGGACCTATAAAATCATCCAAAGGCTGCCTATTGGAGAAACTCCATTCGCTTTGGCATTTGGAACTAAAGTGGTTATTCTAGTTGAACTATGACTTCCTTCGACATGAGTGGAGAGTTTCAACGAACAAAATAATTTGCAAGACCTTAGGGTGAATCTCAACTTATTGGAAGAGAAATGAAAAAGGCTCAAATTTAGATGGCAGTCTATAAGTAAAAAATAGCTCGATACTATAATTCTAAAGTCAAGAGTAAGATATTCAAAGTTGGAGACTTGGTACTATGTCGAGCAGAGGCCTCTCAATCATAGAATTAAGGTAAGCTTGCCCCAAATTGGAAAGGCCCTTATGAAGTTGAGAAAATCATTTGATCAGGAACTTATCACATAAAGGAGCTAGGAAGAGCTACACTACCCCGATCTTAAAATTTGAAAAATCTATAGATGTACTATCAATAGCTATATTTTAATAAAAGTTTTTTATTTTAATACTCCTATCTTTTGTGTAAATTAAATTATGGTAGAAAATGATTGAGCTGAACTTCATTCTTAAATAAAATTGAAGGCCTTCGGTTCTTAAACAAGAGGTTAACCATATTAAGAATAGAAGGAGAACCTCATCTTAACATGGATGAAGATCCTTACAAAGAAAATGAAGGCATCCAATTCTTAAACAAAAGGTTAACCATATTAAGAACAGAAGGAGAACCTCATCTTAACATGGGTGAAGACCCTTATAAGGGATATGAAAGCCTTCAATTCTTAAACAGGAAGTTAACTATGTTAAGAATAAGAGGAGAACCTCATCTTAACATGGATGAAGATCCTTATGAGGGATACGAAGGATTTTGGTTTTTAAATAGGAGGTTAATTATGTTAAGAGAAGGAGAAGAACCTCATTTTAACATGAATAAAGATCCTTATGAGGGATATGAAGGCCTCTGATTCTTAAATAAGAGGTTAACCATGTTAAGAATAGAAGAAGAATCTCATCTTAACATAGGTGAAGATCCTTATGAGGGATATGAAGGCCTCCAATTTTTAAATAGAAGGTTAAACACATTAAGAATGTGAGCTTAGGTGTGGCACTCCCAAGCCTTGAAAGCATGAGAGGAAAGATCATGGAAAGATGGAAACAAGCCAGCAAAAAAATTAGTCTAGATAGCAAAGCTTCAGAAACATAGCTGACTCACCCTAAGACTAGGTCCGCTAAATTGAAAGATGGGTCAGCTAAATTTAGGACTGAATCGACTGTCTCAAAGAAAATCCGAATAAAGAGCACTATTTTTGGGACTGTTGGCATGGTACACAAGTTAGTCAGCTTAGTAATTTTATGAGCTGACCTAGTTGCAGATTGGCAGCTCAGTCTGAGACTGGGTCGGCTCAATGATGTGGGATCAGTTCTGTACATGGGTCTTGTTTGGGGAAAAGTGACCCCTGCCAAAGTTCTTGCCCGAAGTCCTTGATCGTCGACCCCCATCCCATTGAGATTCAACGATCTCCCCAGTGATGAGTTCATGCTGTGGAACCCCCCGAAAGTGCATGGGAGTTTGGTGGTGCAATATTGCATAAGTGAAGTAGAATTATTTTTACGCTAACCTTGCCCTTCGATTAAAGATGAAAGATAGGTTTGAAACCCATCTACGCTCCTTCTAGAGGACCTCCCTCCAGTCGAACTCCTTCCAGACAATCTCCTCCAGTCGGCCTCCTCCTAGATGACCTCCTCTAGCTGAATCTCCTCCAGACAACCTCCCTCTAGTTGAACTCCTCTCGGATGACCTCCTCCAGTTGAATCCCCTTCAAACAACCTTCTTTTAGTCAAAATCCTTTCGGATGACCTCCTCCAGTCGACTTGCTCCTGGATGACCTCCTCCAATCAAATCCCCTCCAGACGATCTCTTCCCAGTCGAACTCCTTTCGGACGACCTCCTATACTCAAATTTCCTTCAGACGACCTCCCCCCAGTCAAACTCCTTCCGGATGGCCTCCTCCAGTCGACCTCCTCCTGGGCGACCTCCTCTAATTGAATCCCCTCTAGATGACCTCCCTCCAGTTGAACCAGATGACTTGCTCCAGTCGACTTGCTCCTGGATGATCTCCTCCAATCGACTTGCTCCTGGATGACCTCCTCCAATCAAATCCCCTTCAGACGATCTCTCCCTAGTCAAACTCCTTTCGGACGACCTCCTCTAGTCAAATTTCCTCCAGACGACCTCCCCCTAGTCAAACTCCTTCTGGACGGCCTCCTCCAGTCGACCTCCTCCTGGATGACCTCCTCCAATTGAATCCCCTCTAGATGACCTCCCTCCAGTTGAACTCCTTTCGGATGACCTTTTTCAGTTGACCTCCTCCCAGACAACCTCCTCCAGATGAATCCTCTCTAGACGACCTCCCCCCAGTCGAACAACTTTCAGATGACCTACTCCAGTCGACCTCCTCCTAGACGATCTCGTTCAGTCAAATTTCCTCCAATTGACCTTCTTTCGAACGACCCCCTCCGATTGACCTTTTCTCAGTCACCTAGAAGAGCCTCATCGTTCACATAAATTTGGCTGCTAGGTCAACATGAATCGACCAATATGTAGGTGACCTCAAAAGAGCCCGAACTCCTCTAGAGCCATTATGACTTGAGGCTCTTCACAATCAGCACCAATCCCATCCAAACTTCGACTATTAATCCCTAACATACTGGCACGTCACAACAACAGACACCACTCTCGATTGGCAAGTCACGACAACAGATAACACTCTCGACTAGTAAGCATAATAATAGACACCACTCTCGACTGACAAGTTGTGACAATGAATACCATCCTCCATAATAAACTTCACATGGCTTGAGTGGCCCACTACTAGACGGTTACAGCTATCGCTATCAGTTTGTTACATGTTCTACCTATAAAAAGAAACCCTCCAGATACATTTCCTCTAAGATCTCTCTTTCTTTTCGATATTCTGTCTCTCTATTTCCTGAGCACTCCATTCCAGTTGATCGAAAAATTAACTTGAGTGTCGAAAGGTCCTATCGGAACCACCCTCCCTCCAATTTGGACTTTGTTTTGCAGGTCCCATTGATGGTCTTACCTTCTCCACTCTAGCCATCTCTGGTATTCTCATAGACTTTTGTACTAATAAGATTGGCACTAAAGGAAGGTACTTTTCTGAGTTCTTATTCTAAAAGGAGTGGCCAGTTGATCTCACCGACCCTCTTTCCTCTTTTCATTTCTCGAATCTGCTTTTGCTTAATCTCTTCTTACTTCAAAAAATGCCTCCAAGAAATATGACCACCCGACGGTCTATCACCTCTGCCAAATTCGAGCTAGATCTGCCTGTTCTAGCTCCATCATCCACTCCCCAGCCTCATCCACCGACGGCCATGATGGATTCGGAGCATTTCAACCTACTGATACAGCAAGTTCGGGGC
Organism: Cocos nucifera; assembly: GCA_006176705.1. NCBI lineage: Eukaryota > Viridiplantae > Streptophyta > Magnoliopsida > Arecales > Arecaceae > Cocos > Cocos nucifera. The sequence continues at coordinate 194,440 of QRFJ01001046.1, forward strand.
CTCATTAAGATGGTGCAGGCCATGCAGTAGCCCCCAATGGTGATCCGACTGGAAAACCCCCAATCGGGATTTCAAGAATTGATGTCAAAAAGGGCAACCTGGATTAGTAGACCCATCATCTTCGAGAAGGAGAACCAAAAATTAGGAAGCTCTTGTTTCGATCATGACTCTTCTCTAGAAGAAACTTTCTCCATTTATAGTCGATGACCCTCTAAGATCCACGATCGAGATGACGATCTCGATCAAAAACTTCAAGACATGAATCGGTGGATTGAGAAGCTTCGCCATGCCACCCCAGCTCATCATGATGATATTTGCATCGATCCTCCTTTCTCTATCAAAATCATGCAAGAGCCCATTCCGCCAAACTTCAAGCTCCCCCAATTCGAGACCTATGATGGAACTTCTAATCTGCTTGACCACCTAGAGGCTTTTTGGATGATGATGCTGCTTTATGGCGACCGAATGCCATCTTGTGTCGAGCTTTTTCATCTATCCTAAAGGAAGCAGCAAAAAATTGGTACTCGAGCCTTAAGCCAAGTATGATCTTCTCTTTTGATCAAATAAGCCATAAGTTTGCGGCTTATTTCATAAGCAACCGACGTCTGAGATGAGGTTCAGATTTTTTCATCAACATAAAGTAGAATGACGAGGAGTCAATCTGAGCTTACATCAGCCATTTTAATGCTGCTGTATTAGAGGTCCAAAATTTGGACCAATCTGTGGCTATGGCCGTACTAAAGGGAGGCCTTCAAAAAAATGACCTTCTATCCTCCCTGAAAAGAAAATACACCAAAAATTTTGCTGATATGCTGGCCCAGGCCGAAGGTTATGTCCGAGCAAAAGAAGCCTTCAAATTGAAGGACGATGAGACCGCAAGAGAGCAGCAAGTGAGTGAACCCAGCCAACTAATGCCTGAAAGAAAATTGAGTGAAGCTCGGCCATGCTCCCGAGCTCCTCCTATTGCTCCAATAATTGATTTAATGATTATAAAGCATTTAAGGGGATTACTAATGAATTTGGCTTGAAAAAAGACTTTTTATATTTTAGGAGCAAAATCATAATTTTATCAAATTTTGATCAGAGAGTCTCAAGAGCAAGTATAGAAGATTTCTGATCCTTTAAAGATAGTCCCATGATTTTTTGATACATATTTTAAAAAAAAATTAAGTTTGAAACAAAAGAATCGATCCCTACATCTACCCCTGCTGAAACAGGCTGTTTGGCATGCTATCTCTATGCCAAGGGTCGACCCTAGGGTCGATCTCTACTATTTCAAAAATTAAAAATATAGAATAGCTGATTTTCTAGATTCTATCTCAAAGATCGACCTCAAAGTCGACCCCTGTGCCAGAGGTCGACTCATGAGTTGACCCCTATGATGAAAATCTTCTGTAATGACTAGTTTTATGCCATTTTGGCAGTTTTTAATACTTTCTTTAAGGTCTCCAATGGCTACAAACTTGCCTAGGATTCTCTTCTTCATCCATTGAAGATTTAAAAGACTATAAAAAGGAGAAAAATATAAGAAATTTCATTATTCAATTTAGCCCTAAGCAAAAGTCATCTTCAAGCAAAGAAACTTTCATTTCAAGTTTACCAACCTCTCAAGAGCTCATTCAAGTCTCCAACAACCTTGAGAAAAATCAGAAAAGCTTCTCTATTATTGTGAAAAATGTTCTTAAGATTTTATATGCTCATTAAGGAAGCTAAATTTGTTATTCATTATCATTAACTCTTATACTCTGCTTTATTATTTTGATTTAAGTTTTGAAAATTCCAAAACTTGAGAAAGATTGATCCGAGCCTTAAATCGAAGTGTGTAGGGTTGGCTTGTACCTAAGAAATAAGTGTGCTAGCTTGGGATAGCTAGGGTCAAAGGTACCGACGTTGTATTCTAGTTGAATATGTTTAGTGATTTTGAATTTCTAAGTTGGTGCTTGGAGAGTGGATGTAGGTGTAAGAAAAGTACCGAACCACTATAAATCTTTATTGTTTGTAGTGTGCTTGCTGTCTTTCTTTTCTTAATTTTTTAAATTCTTGCTTTCTAATCTTTTATATATTTATCTAATCTAAATTGCTTCACATACACTACTTGCATATCATCATTCAATTTTGACAACTTTAAATTATCATTAAAATTTTAAAAATCTAATTCATCCTCCCTTTTAGGTTGCATAGCTAGGCAACAAGTGGTATCAGAGCTCGGTGCTCTAGTCCTACTTTGATTTAACCATCAAAGAGTCAAAGATCTATGACAATCTAAGTTAGTATTTTTCTAGCCGAGGGACAGTCCATAAACCGACCTCCACTTTTCAATGGATCAAACTATACCTATTAGAAAGCTTGGATGAGAATATTCATACAGAGACTTGACTATGATATGTGGAGTATCGTAGTTAATGAACCACACATACCCACTAAGATAATTGATGATATGAAATCAATCAAATCCGAAAGAGAATAGGATGAGATTGATAAGAAAATGACTCAACTCAATGCAAGAGCCATGAATGTTTTATATTATGCTTTAGATGCTAATAAATTTAATCATATTTCAACATGCATATCGACTAAGAAAATATGAGATAGGTTAGAAGTAACTCATGAAGGCACTAATCAAGTTAAGGAGTCAAAAATTAACACGCTTGTGCATAAATATGAATTTTTCAAAATGAAGCATGATGAGTCAATAACTAAAATATTTACTAGATTTACGGATATTATAAATGGTCTTAAAAGTCTTGGCAAGTCTTATTCTAATAGTGACCTTGTGAGAAAGATTCTTAGATTTTTGCCAAGAACATGGGAGGCCAAAATGACTGCAATCCAAGAAATCAAAAATTTGAATATTTTATCCTTGGAAGAGCTTCTAGGATCACTAATGACGCATGAGCTAAGCATAAAATAATATCAAGAAAAAGAAGACAATAGTCCTTAAATCCACCACTCAACAAGATAAAAAATCTTATGAAATGGAAGATGAAGAACAAGATGAAGAAATAGCCCTCATCACAAGAAAGTTTAAGAGATTTTTGAAGAAAAAACAAGGGATGAGGAAGAGGCTACCTACCAAAGAAGAGCATAGCAAGGAAAAGGATAAGGAGCAGCCCCTAATTTGCTATGAATGTAAGAAGCCGAGGCACTTTAGGTCTGAATGTCTTTAACTTAAAAAGATTTTTAAGAAATACAAGAAAAAAACTATGGTGGCAACATGAAGTGACATTGATGACTCAAGCTTCGAAGAGGAAGAAGCTCATAAACAAGCCAACCTGTATCTTATGGCACATGAAAATGAGGTAAATGCTGAAATCTCAAATGAATTTACATTCGAAGAACTTTAAGAAGCCTTCTATGATTTAGTAGATGATTTAAAAAAAATAAAAACTAAAAATAAAGAACTAAAATTTAAGAATCAAGTCTTGCTAAAAGAAAATGAAATTATCCTAAGTGAAAAACTAGTCTTAACTCAAGAGAATCTAAATTTAAAAAATAAAATCAACAAGCTAAAATCGATAGTTAAAAATTTTACTTTAAGTTCAAATAAACTTCATATGATTCTTGAAAATCAAAAGATCATTTATGATAAGGCCGGTCTAGGCTATAACCCCCTAAGAAAATAAAAATTTATAAAAAAATATTTTTGTAGATTCATAAAGAAAAAAAATTTTAAATGTTACTTGCTTTAAATGTGATAAACTAGGACACAAATCTTATACATATTTCTCTAACAATTTAAATGTAAAAAAAATATGGGTTCCAAAAGAAACCATTATGACTAACTTTAAAGGATCCAAGAAAACTTGGATACCTAGAGTAACGACTTGATTTTGCATGTAGGTGTGTCTTGCATCCAAAGAAGAAAATCGAAGATGGTATCTTGATAGCGGATGCTCAAGGTACATGACCGGTGATGAGTCCTAATTCATCATGCTTGATGCTAAAAGTGGAGAAATCGTCATCTTTGAAGATAATGGCAAAAGAAAGATTATCGGTATAGGTAACATTGGTATCACTTCCTCCAAATATATTAAAAATATTTTATTAGTAGATGGTTTGAAACACAATCTCTTAAGCATTAGTCAACTTTATGACAAGGGTTATAAAGTTATGTTTGAATCTTCATTATGCATTGTAACTAGTCCCAATGATGATGGCATTAAGTTTATTGAACATAGACATGGTAATGTTTATATGGTAGATTTGAATGATCTTTCTATAATAAACATGCAATGTCTAGTAGCCATGAATGTCAAAATTAATGAGACTAGTTGGCTTTGGCACCGTAAGCTTGCACACATTAGTATGCATTTACTTTCAAAGCTTATCAAAAAGAAATTAGTTATCAGTTTATCAAAATTCAACTTTGAAAAAGATAAAATTTGTGATGCATGACAACTAGATAGACAAACTAGAGTTTCATTCAAATCTAAGAACATTATTTCAACTTCTAGGCTATTGAAACTATTGCACATGGATTTGTTTGGTCCTACAAGAACAATAAGCTTAGGTGAAAAATATTATGATTTTGTAATTATCGATGACTACTCATGTTTTACATGAATTTTTTTTGGCACACAAAGATGAAACTTTTGATGTTTTCTCAAAGTTTTACCAAAAAGTTATAAATGAAAAAGGATTTTCAATTCAAAGCATTCAAAGTGATCATGGAACCAAATTTGAAAATCAAGACTTTGAAAAATTTTGTGATGAAAAAGGAATAAGCCATAATTTTTTAGCACTTAGGACACCCCAACAAAATAGGATGGTAGAAAGAAAAATAGGACTCTAGAAGAAATGGCGCATACCATGCTATATGAAAGCAACCTTCCAAGATACTTTTGGGTGGAAGTAATTAATACGGCATGTTACATCTTAAACCATGCCCTAATCAGACCAATTTTAAAGAAAACATCTTATGAGCTTTGGAAAGATAGAAAACCTAACATTGCATATTTTCATGTTTTTGGTTGTCGATGTTTTGTTTTGAACAATGGTAAAGAAAAATTAGGTAAATTTGATGCAAAATTTGATGAAGCTATTTTTCTTGGTTATTCCTCCTCTAGTAAAGCTTTTAGAGTTTTTATTAAAAGAACTTTAGTTGTAGAGGAGTCAATACATGTTGTCTTTAATAAGACTAATGATCTTCCATCAAGAAAGAGTGAAGGTATTGATGATGCAGATCTCCTTATAAAAGGATGAAGGAGATCATCCTAAAGAATTTAACAATTCAAAATAAAGAGGATCATGAAGACAAGCAAGAAAATGAGGGTGAAGGACAATGAGAACAATCTCAAGATACAAATAATCTTCCAAAAGAATGGAGGTATATTCACAATCATCCCAAAGAACTAATTATTGATGATCCTACACTTGGTGTAAAAACTCGCTCTTCAGTTAGAGATGCATACAATCATTTTGCATTTGTTTCTCATTTTGAACCTAAAACCATAGACGAAGCCAAAAAAGATTATAATTGGATAAATGCAATGCAAGAGAAACTTAATCAATTCAAAAGAAATAATGTATGGACCTTAGTATCAAGACCTAAAAATCATCCAATAATTGGCACAAAATGGGTATATAAAAATAAATTGGATGAAAATAGAAATATAATTAAGAATAAAGCAAGATTAGTTTTAAAGGGTTATAATTAAGAAGAGAAAATTGATTTTGATGAGACTTTTATACCTATTGCTAGACTAGAAGTAATTAGACTTTTACTCGCTTTTGCATGCTTTATGAATTTTAAGTTATTTCAAATGGATGTTAAAAGTGCTTTTCTAAATGGATATATTGCCGAAGAAGTTTATGTAGAACAACCTTCCGATTTTGAAAATCATGCTTTTCCAAATCATATTTTCAAATTAAATAAAGCATTATATGGTTTAAAACAAGCATCTAGGACTTCGTATGAGAGATTAAGTAAATTCTTGCTTAATAATAGGTTTTCAAGAGAAAATGTAGATATAACCCTTTTCATTAAAAGAGATCATGATGACATCTTAGTAATACAAATATATGTTGATGACATTATATTTGGATCTACTAATGAAACTTTATATCAAGATTTTGCTAAGCTCATGTAGGAAGAGTTTGAGATGAGCATGATGGATGAACTAACATTCTTTCTTAGACTTCAAATAAAATAAATAAAGGAAGGGATCTCCATCATCCAAAGCAAGTACACAAGAGAGCTACTTAAAAGATTTAAGATGGAGAGCTCCAAAGCCATTGGTACCCCTATGAGTCCATCATGTAAGCTTGACAAGGATGAAGGAGGTAAAAGTGTTGATACAAAGGTTTATAGAGGCATGATAGGTTAGTTATTGTATTTAACTGCTAGTAGATCAGATATCATTTTTAATATTTGTTTATATGCACGATTTCAATCTAATCCAAAAGAATCATATTTAAATGCTATAAAAAGAATATTTAAATACCTAAAAGAAACTCAATCCATAGGTTTATGGTACTCTAAGAATTCATCAATCGATTTAATTGGATATTCAGATGCAGACTTTACTGGTGTAGATTAAATAGAAAAAGCATTAGTGAAACTTGCCAATTTTTAAGAGTTAACTTAATCTCTTGGTTTAGTAAGAAGTAAAATTCGGTAGCATTGTCTATGATCGAGGTCGAATACATTGCAGTCAGAAGTTGCTGTGCACAAATCTTATAAATTAAGCAACAACTTGAGGACTTTAGCATTAAACTAAACAAAACTCCCATAAGATATGATAATACTAGTACCATAAATCTAACTAAGAATCCAATCCAACACTCTAGATCAAAACACATTGAAATAAGACATCATTTCATAAGAGTGCATGTTCAAAATAATGACATAATTTTTTAATATATTTTTACTAAAAAATAATTGGCTGATATTTTCACTGAGACTTTAAGTGAGAATAAATTTTATGAAATTAGAAGAGAATTGAAAATTCTAAATTCTTTTGCTTAAATATCTTTCTTTTGATCCCAACTTATCCTCTACTAATATTTTTGGATCAATCCTTGAGACTTAATTTCATTGCTTTAAGTTAAAAATTATCCATCCTTTTTATCTTTTTTGAACTTAATAAGAAAAATCATGGATAAATAATTATACTTTATTTGTCTCATGAATCTATTTGAGCATTTGATTCAACTATTTATATTTTACACATTTTGATCATATTATTTATTTTTTTAAAAATTAATTGATATCAAGAAATTATTTTTGATCTTAAAAGAGGATTATTGATGAATATTCATGTCTTATTTAGATTGATTAATTTTAAAAAATAAATTTAAAAAAATACTCTTTTTAAGTCTTTTGATATTGATGTCAAGCAAAATATTTCAAAGAAGCTATCATTTATCTTTAAAATCAAATATTCAAAGAGGACTTTAATTTTTAATCAATTGATATCTAACAGCTTACCAATTTTTTTTATATTTTATTGATCTTAAAATATATATATATAATAATAATAAAAGAAAAGAAGAGATGATCTCTAAAAAATTGAGTATATCTTATAATTTACTTTGAATGATCTATTTAAAATCTTTAATCTTTAAAGTGTTCTATCTCTCTTGAATCTTTGAAGTTTAAAATAATTTTGTTTAATATATTTATATTATTCAAACAGGAAGAGATGTGTTTTTAATCCATGTTGTTCATAAATAAAATTTAGAAAAAAAGATATTCATTCTAAATTTATTGTATTCTTTCAAAATGGAGAAGAAAAGCTAAAAGATAAATTTATCCAATAATAATTATGAAAAAAAGAGGGAGAAAATATTATGTGATAAATTTTCTAGTATTTACTCTTAAAAAATAAGGAGAAAGATGTTTGTTTGTTAAATATTATCTAGTTAACCTTGACAGAATATTCTAATTAATTTGAGTTAAGGATAATGAACTTTGATTATTTTATGATCTTTTTAACTTAAGCCTTCATGTGATTATTCAGTTTAAATTTAATTAATTTGATTACCAAATTATTTTTGATAACTAATTAGAGTTAAAACTAATTTAAAATATATTCTCGCTCCAAATAAATTAATTTTAATACATACTTCTAATTTTGAAACTCATTTAAAAATATAAATATAATACAAAATTTTTAATGTGCCTTAAAAAATTTTTGTAAAATTACTTTTGCTCTGATACTATCTTTATTTTGCTTGATACATTTTTGATATATATCTTTTTCGAGCTTAATTGACTAAAATTTATTTAAGAAAAGGAAAAAATGAATAATGAATTAAATGCTATGCTTGATTCCACTATTCAAATCTTTGAAAAGCTCTAATCCTCTTAAAGCTTAAAAGTACATATTGAAAATCTATTCAAAGAATCATATTCATTCAAAAAAGAGGAGAGCCTTTGATATTTGAGTTTAAGCTAATTTCTGTAAAGAAAGAAATTTCAAAAGATAAGCTTTTAAAGGGGAGATGATTCATTTGATTTGATTTAATTTTTTGAATTTGATACATCTGTCATTTGACATACCCTATCACATCTGTAATTCCTCATCTGATTCAAATGCTTCCAGCCATGATCTCTACTAGATTTAGTTTAGCTATCTTTGTTTTAGGTTATGATCTAATATCTCTTAATTATTTCTATGAGTTGTTGATCAAGTCATGGTTGGTTATATTTTTTTTTTTTTGGATCTAACTTATGGCATTGGTACTATTGGCTGCTTGGATCATAGATAGTTGTATCCATGAATTTTGTATATTTTGATGGCCTAACTCTCATGAATGCTTTTGATACCTTTAGCACTTATATGTTTTGATGACTTGATGTTATGATTTATTGTGTGTGAAATGATATCATTTGAATGTAAATATGTGTATATAAATATGATGATGTCATTTGAATGATGTAAAATGTAACCTCTATGAATTAGCTAAAATTCTATTATGATATGTTGTAAACACCGTGTTGTATATAAGCTAATTGAAAGTTTTGGTTATAAACTCTTGTTCTAATAGAAAAATATATGGAATAATTTAAGGGAAAGGCTTTTTCTTTTTAAATTTTAAAATTTCTTAAGATCTTACTTGATGATATCAAAAAAAGGGAGTAGAGTAAATAAAATTAGGCTATAAGCAAAATTGAAGTAAAATTGATCAAAGGAATAAGTAAGTCAAATACTTTTATAAATAATTTGAATGTATAACCGTAAGTAATCTTCAAACTGTTTTTTATGCAATATTGATCAAATAACTGAATATGATATTCTAGTAAGTGATGTAGACTTCTACATGCTTTATTTTTTTATATGCTCAAATATTTTGTCATCATCAAAAAGGAAAAGATTGTTGCTCCAAGAATTAATTTTGATGATTACAAAGTATTTGAGGGGATTACTAATGAATTTGACTTGAAATTTTTTTTTTTGTATTTCAAGTGCAAAATCATAATTTTATCATTTGAGAGTCTCAAAAGCAAGTATAGAAGATTTCTGATCCTTTGGAGGTAGTCCCATGATTTTTGGATGCATATTTTGGAAGAAAATCAAATTTGAAGCAAAAAGATCAACCCCTAGGTCTACTCCTGCTGAAATGGACTGCTTGGCATGCTATCTTTGTGCCAAGAGTCGACCTCTATTGTTCTGAAGGTCAAAAATATAAAACAGCTGATTTTCTGGATTCTGTCTCGGAGGTTGACCTCGAGGTCGACTCTTGTGCCAGAGGTTGACCCATGAGTCGACCCCTATGACGAAAATCTTTTGCAATAGCTAGTTTTATCCTATTTTGGTAGCTTTTAATACTTTCTTTAAGGTCTCCAATAGCTACAAATCTTGTCCAGGATTCTCTCCTCTATCCATTGAAGATTTAAAAGGCTATAAAAAAAGGAAAAACATAAGAGATTTCATTATTCAATTCAGCCCTAAGCAAAAGTCATCTTCAAGCAAAGAAGCTTTCGTTTCAAGTTCACCAACCTCTCAAAAGCTCATTCAAGTCTTCAACAACTTTGACAGAAATCAGAAAAGCTTCTCCATTATTGTGAAAAATGTTCTTAAGATTTTATATGCTCATTAAGGGAGCTAAATTTATTATTCATTATCATTAACTCTTATAATCTACTTTATTATTTTGATTTAAGTTTTGGAAGTTCCAAAACTTGAGAAAGATTGATCTGAGCCTTAAATCGGAGTGTGTAGGATTGGCTTGTACCCAAGAAATAAGTATGGTAGCTTAGGATAGCTAGGGTCGAAGGTACCGACGTTGTATTCTGGTTGAATACATTTAGAGGTTTTGAATTCCTAAGTAGGTGCTTGGGGAGTGGATGTAGGTGCAAGAAAAGTACTGAACCACTATAAATCTTTATTATTTATGGTGTGCTTGCTATCTTTTTTTCTTAGTTTATTAAATTCTTGCTTTCTAATCTTTTATATATTTATCTAACCTAAATTGCTTCACACAGACTACTTGCATATCATCATTCAATCTTGTTAACTTTAAATTATCATTAAAATTTTAAAAACCCAATTCACCCTCCCTCTTGGGTTGCATAGCAAGGCAACACCTCCTCTCAAGCGTAGACAAGCTCAAACTCCTCCTCGAGCTCATCGATAAGAAAGCCTGGATCAGAGGACCCGATGGAACCCTCCTCCTAGAAGATTCAACAATTATGCTCCCTTGAATGCCTCCAAGACTCAAGTGCTAATGGAGATAAGAGAGTAGCTGGCTGAGCCTGGGAAGATGTAGACTCACCTGGCCAAATGTAATCCCAATAAGTACTGCCTCTACCATCGTGACCATGATCATGGTACTGAAGAATGCATCCAGCTTCAGAATAAGATTGAAGCGCTAATTAGGAGAGGTCAGCTGGACCAGTTCATTAGGTGCCAACCAGAAAGGAGAGAAGATCGTCTGAGAGCCCCGCCACAACCTAAGCCACCTCGATAGGATGAGCCCCAAGGAGATTAGCCCCCTCTCGGAGTCATTAATGCTATCGCTGGGGGACACCAGCAAGGAAAGGCCAGTAGATCGATTGAGCTGACGAAGAGGTAGTGGACTAAGGAGCCCATCACCTTCACTGAAGAGAATGCCCAGGGAGTTCAGCTTTCGCACAATTATGCGGTTGTAGTAACTTTAAATATTGTTGATTACGATGTATGTCGCATTTTAATTGATAATAGAAGCTCTGCTAATGTCTTATTTTATGATATTTTTTTCAAAATATCCATATCTAACAATAGGATGGGCCCAATGAATTCTTCGTTGGTAGGATTCATGGGAGATACCATACCGATGGAAGGGATAATAATGTTGCCTGTGGTGGTCGGTCGATACTCAAATCAATCTATGGCACGAGTTGATTTTTTGGTAGTCAAAGCCCCTTCTGCCTATAATGCGATCCTTAGCCGACCTGATTAAAATACACTTTGGGCTGTAGTTTCTACTTACTATCTAAAGATGAAGTTCCTAACTAGGTATGGAGTCAGAGAGATCAGAGGAGATCAGGCACTAGCTCGGCACTGCTATAGTATTGCTTTACAGGGAGGAAAATAAGCAGACGTTTGTCCAGTGGATGGACTTGATGCCCGTGATGATCTATCCGAAGAAAGAGTTGAACCCATCGATGACCTCATGGAGATCCCTCTAAATGATGGAAATGAAAAACATATAGTGAAGATTGGCTCAAGCCTAAGAGGAGAAGTTAGAAAGTAGCTCATCACCTTCTTGCAAAGAAACTCTGATGTCTTTGCTTGGGCGCTTGCAGACATGCCCGAAATTGATGTAGAAGTTATGGAGCATCGCCTGGCCATAGACATTAAGCAACGACTAGTGAAGTAGAAGAAACGCAGCTTTGCACCAGAAAGATAGAAGGCGATAATGGATGAAGTCGACAAACTTCTAAAGACGAGATTTATTCAAGAAGTGCTTTACCCCGACTGGATCGCAAATGTTGTCTTGGTTAAAAAAGCAAATGGCAAGTAGAGGACGTACATAGACTTCACAGATTTAAACATAGCCTATCCAAAAGATAGCTATCCACTGTCCAGAATCGACCAACTGGTGGACGCAACTTTAGGCCATGAGCATCTTACCTTCGTGGATGCCTTCTTCGATTATAATCAAATCCAGATGGCACTAGAGGATGAGGAAGAAACTACTTTTATTACTAATCATAGTCTTTATTGTTACAGGGTCATGCCATTTGGGCTTTAAAATGTAGGTGTGACATACCAGTGCCTAGTTAATAAAATCTTCAAGAAGCAAATCAGCCTTAACATGAAAGTCTATGTGGATGACATATTGGTCAAAAGACGATCTTCACCAAACCATATCACCGACCTTGAAGAAATCTTTGGCACTCTTCGAAAGTACAAGATGAAGCTGAACCCTACGAAATGCACTTTCGAAGTAACCTTGAGGACCTTCTTAGAACTCATGGTGTCAAGTTGTGGCATCAAGGCCAATCTAGAGAAGATCAAAGCCATTCAAAAAATGACTACCCCAAAAATAATAAAAGAAGTCCAACGCTTCACAAGAAAGATGGCAGCTCTGAATCACTTCATATCAAGATCGATGGAGCACTGCATGACCTTCTTCCAAGTACTTAAGCAGTCTAAGAACTTCAGTTGGACCCTCGACTATCAGCAAGCCCTTGAAGAACTGAAGACCTACCTCAGCTCACCCCCACTGCTCGCCAAACTAGAACTTGGGGAAGAATTGTTCTTGTATCTCACCATGTCTCCTATAGCTATTAGAGCGTACTGATTAAAGAGGAAGCAAAAATTCAAAAGCCAGTCTACTACATAAGCAGAGTCTTGAGGGATACAGAAATGAGATACACCAAATTAGAAAAACTAATCTATCCCTTGTTGATTACAGCTAGGAAGCTCCGATCTTATTTTTAGAGGCACACTATTACACTCTTTACTGACCAATCCATTATGATGATTCTTCATCGACCCGATACCTCGAGCAGGGTAGCAAAGTAGGCGATCAAGTTAACTGAATTTGATATCCACTTTCAGCCTCGGCCATCCATTAAATCTTAAATACTGATCGATTTAATAGTAGAATGCACTATTTTGGAGGAGACCGAACCTGAGCATCAAGAAGCCTTCATCCCTAGCTCCTCAGAAGAAAAGGCCGATCTTCCTAAAGACTTTTGGGCATTGTATGTGGATGGTTCATCCGATGCTTTTAGGGCAGGTGCGGGCTTAATTCTCATCAATCTGGAAGGAGTTGTGGTGGAGTACGCATTGTGCTTTAACTTCGCCACTACTAACAATAGAGCAGAATATGAAGACCTACTTGTAGGACTGAGGATAGCCAAGGAGCTGGGAGTGCAACATTTGAAGGCATACAGTGACTCACGGTTGGTAGCGGGATAGGTTAATAGCTCCTTTGAAGCTCAAGAGGAGAGCATGAAAAAATACTTGAAGAAGGTGAAAAGCTTAAGTTTGGCCTTTGACGACTTTGGCATTCAGCAGATCCCAAGAGCAGAAAATACCAGAGCTGACCTTATCTTGAAATTGGCCACCTTAGCCTCGAACGAGCTACCAAAAAAAGTTCTTTTTAAGGTCCTGCAATGCCCAAGTTCGGAAGAGCCCCAAGCGATAATGCAAGTTGATCATGAGCCCAGCTAGATCGATCCATTGATAGCATATCTCAAGGAAGGGACTCTCCTCGGAGATCATAAAGAAGCTCAAAAGTTAAGAAATCAAGCTTCTCGCTACATTCTGCATGAAAGCAAGCTGTATAAGTGATCGTACTCTTTGTCACTCCTTAAGGGTCTCCAACCTTTAGAAGCCAGTTATGCCCTGAGGGAAGTTCATAAGAGGATTTATGAAAATCATCTAGGAGCCAGATCCCTATCATATAAGTAGCTCCATCAGGGATACTACTGGCCAATGATGCATCAGGATGTGATGGATTATGTGAGAAGGTGTGATAGGTGTCAAAGAAATGCCAATATCTAGAGACAGTCGGCTTCGCAGCTCACACCATTTTGTGCTCCCTGGCCATTTGCACAATGGAGGATGGACATATTCGGATCTTTTTCCATGGCATCCCCATAGCGAAAGTTCCTATTGGTGGCAATGGATTACTTTACTAAGTGGGTCGAGGCTGAATCTCTAGCAAAAATCATTGAAGCTAAAGTGCAGGACTTCGTCTGTAAGTCTATTATTTGTAGGTTTGATCTACCTCAGATGCTAATCATCGATAATGGGCATCAGTTTGTGGGTGCGAAGTTTGCTGAGTTCTGTGAAGGCTTGAATATATCTCACCACTTCACATCAGTGGCTCATCCACAAGTGAATGGTGAGGCAGAGGTGACTAATAGGACCTTGCTTCAAGGGCTAAAGGCCAGGCTAGAGAGAGCAAAGAAGATCTGGGTGGATGAACTCTATCATATGCTCTGGACTTATCAAACCATCCAAAGATTGTCCACTGGAGAAACATCCTTTGCGCTGGCCTTTGGAATAGAGGTGGTTATCCCGATCAAACTTGAACTCCTTTCAACACGAGTAGAGGCCTTCAATGAATGAGACAACTCACGGGGCCTCTGAGCTAATCTTGATCTATTAGAAGAGAAAGAAGAGAGCCTAGATTCAAGTGACAGCTTACAAACAGAGGGTAGCTCGCTACTACAACTCGAGGGTCAGAAGTAAAACCTTCAGAATAGGGGATCTTGTACTTCGATGAGCGGACATTTCGCAGCCTCAAAATCATGGAAAGCTTGCCCCAAACTAGGAAGACCCTTCCAAGGTAGTGGAAATCGTTCGACTAGGGACATATTATTTGAAGGAGCTCAGAGAATCAATGCTCCCATGGCCTTGGAATTTGGAAAGCTTGCAAATATACTACTAGTAATTCAAATCCTAATAAAATCTTCTTATTTCGATATTTTTATTTTCTTTTTGCCACAAAATCATGTGATGATAGGAAATGATTTGGCCGAACTTTGTCAATAAACTAAGTAGAAGACCACCAGTTACTTAAGAAAGGAGGAGGGGAGAGGCTCTTACAATGACCCTTTTATGCCCCTATACTTTTATTAAGGACAGGAGGAGGACCTCACCCTAACAAAAGAAGGCCAACCCCATCAGAAATAGGAGGAGGACCTCTTCCTAATAGGAGGACAAAACGGACAATCATGTCAAAAATAGGAGAAGGATCTCTTCCTAGCACGGGCAATGAAGACCTCCAGTTATTTAAGATAGAAGGAGGAGAGAGGCCCTTACAATTATCCTTTTGTGCCCCTATACCTTTGTTAGGAACAGGAGGAGGACCTCATCCTAATAAAGAAAGGCCAATCCCGTCAGAAATAAGAGGAGGACCTCATCTTGATAGGAGGTCAAAAAGGCCAATCATGTTAAGAATAGGAGGAGGACCTCGTTCTGGCACGGGCAATGAAGATCTCTAATTATTTAAGATAGGAGGAAGAAAGAGGCCCTTACAACAGCCCTTTTGTGCCCCTATATCTTTATTAGGGATGGAAGGAGGACCTCATTCTAACAAAGAAAGGCCAATCCCATCAGAAATAAAGAGAAAGACCTCATCTGGATAGGAAGATAAAAAGACCAACTATGTCAGGAACAGGAGGAAGACCCATCCTGGCATGGACAATGAAGATCTTTGGTTATTTAAGATAGGAGGAGGAGAGAAGCCCTTACAACGATCCTTTTGTGCCTCTATATCTTTGTTAGAGATAGGAGGTGAACCTCGTCCAAACAAAGAAAGGCCAATCCCATCAGGAATAGGAGGAGAACCTCATCCTGATAGAGAGATCAAAAGGCCAACCATGTCAGAAATAAGAGGAGGACCTTGTCCTGGCATAAATAATGAAGGTCTCTAATTATTTAAGATAGGAGAAGAGGAGAAATCCTTACAACAATCCTTTTGTGCCCCAATATCTTTGTTAGGGATAGGAGAAAAATTTCATCCTAACAAAGAAAGGTCAATCCGATCAGGAATAAAAAGAGGACCTTATCCTGATAGGAGGATAAAAAGATCAACTATGTTAGGAATAGGAGGAGGATCTCATCCTAGCACGGGCAATGAAGATCTATAGTTATTTAAGACAGGAGGAGGGGAGAGACTCTTACAATGACCCTTTTATGCTCCTATATCTTTGTTAGGGACAGAAGACGAACCTCGTCCTAACAAAGGAAGGCCAACCCCATCAGGAATAGGAGAAGGATCTCGTCCTTGTAGGAGGATAAAAAAGCCAACCATATCAAAAATAAGAGAAAGATCCCATCCTAGCATGGGCAATGAAGACCTCTAATTATTTAAGATAGGAGAAAAAGCGGCCCTTACAATGATCCTATATCTTTGTTAGGAACAAAAGGCGAATCTCATCCTAACAAAGGAAGGCCAATTCCATCAGGAATAGGAGGAGAACCTCATCTTGATAGGAGGAGAAAAAGACCAACCATGTCAAGAACAGGAGAAGGACCTCATCCTGACATGAGCAATAAAGATCTTCGATTATTTAAGATAGGAGGAGGAGAGAGATCCTTATAATGATCCTATTATGCCCCTATATCTTTGTTAGGGATAGAAAGAGGACCTCGTCCTAATAAAGAAAGGCCAACCCCATCAGAAATAGGAGAAGGACCTCATTTAGATAGAGAAATAAAAAGATCAACCATGTCAGAAATAGGATGAGGACCTCATTCTGGCATGGGTAATAAAGACCTTTGATTATTTAAGATAGGAGGAGGGGAGAGATCCTTACAACGATTCTTTTGTGCCCCTATATCTTTGTTAGGGATAGGAGGAGGACCTCGTCCTAACAACGAAAGGTCAATCCCATTAGGAATAGGAGGAGGATCTCATTCTGATAGGAAGACAAAAAGACCAACCATGTCAGGAGTATAAGGAGGACCTCGTTCAGGCATGGGTAATGAAGATCTCCAGTTATTTAAGATAGGAGGAGGGGAGAGGCCCTTACAACATCCCTTTTGTGCTCCTATACCTTTGTTAGGGATAGGAGGAGGATCTTGTCCTAACAAAAAAATGCCAATCATGCCAGAAATGGGAGGAGAACCTCATCTCAACGCGTGAGAAGATCTTTGATTATGAACAAGAGAAAAATGAAGGGAATAAAGAGGTGAACGAACATTGAACATAAGCAGAATAAAAGGATGATTGAAGAAAGTACAGCTTTCTTAAAGATAGAGTTGATTACTAGACAAGGGTCTGCAAGATCGATTACAAAAAAAACTCAGAGTAAACCAAAGTTTTAAGAAGGATCGGGTTTTTTGGACTTTGGATTGCTAGCCATCACTAGAGATTTCTTTAGGCTCTCCTCCTCAAGCTCTTTTCTCTTCATCATGTTGTCGCAGAACATCCTGTCAGTCCTCTGATAGTTTTTTTTTATGCTCACAGTTTCTTCCTCAGTACCTCCGATTCAGCTTCAGCATCCTTAATAGCTTACTGTTCGCAAATCAGCTGAAGCTTTAGTTGCTAAACTTCAGCCTTCTCCATTTCAACTGACTCCGAGAGCTCATCCACGATCCTCTTCAAAGAGACAATCTCCTCTGACTTTCTGCTAGTGTCGGACTGATAATTATTGATGAGCTGCTGTTGAAGTCAAGCCACCTCGCTGTTAGCGGCATGGAGCTTCCACTCCAGTGAGAATATCCTCTCATACCAGTCCAACTGATAGGTCTCATAGGCAAGCTCGGCATCATGCAGTTGCTTCTAAAGGATAGAAAATCTCTGCAACCTATCCCATTCATACCGAGCCTTGTTAGAAGATCATAGCAAACTCCCCTCTAATAGATGAATTTTCTCTTTCGCCGCCTTGAGCTTGACTTCGAGGGAGGTAGCCTTTGCAGTTAATGCCCATGACTTCTCACTGGTGCTATTCCTAAGCTCGGCCAACTCTTTCTCGAAGTTATCCTTCCTAATGCTGAAGCTCGTGGACTCTTTCATATGTAGCTTGCGAAGGTGAGTGACTTCAATCATTGTCTCCGAGGCATTCTTCCAGGACCTTTGGAGCTCATCCTCTGTCTTCTTCAACTTTTTTTTTAGATGATGGATTTTTTTCTTCAAATTCTTTACTACAAGTCTTAGAGGGATACCTTCAGGGGGCGACTCGGTGTTGGTTGGGGATGATTGGCCTTGACTTTGGCTACTAGAAGGATGCTGAGTAATATTCACCATAGCACAATTATGAGGAGAAGATAATTCATTTTTATTTCTCAAAATATCTGGGGATACATGAAAAAAAAGAAAAAAATATAATTATTTAAGGTTCTTAACTTCGAGATGAACAGCGGAGGTTGAGGTCAGAGAATTTTCTGCTGCCTCTAGCTTCGTTGCAAGTTTGGATACGTCAGTAGTAGGATCGAAGGGCTCAGGGATTACATCGATAGGAGAAGGGTTGGCCATGGTCACAGACGGTCCCACCTCTTCATTAGGGACTGCCTCATATAAGAAGTCGAAGTTGAGTTTGGAGAACTTGGCTGCCACTCGATTCTTGCAAAGTTTGTACCCCTTCTGGAAGGCCTCTTGGCCAAAGGCAACGTTCAGGTCCCTTATCTTAAAAGATGTTGGAAATTGTGTCTCAAAGCCAATCGTCAGTCTATTGATAGTTGAGATATTATAATTAATTTATTAATTAATGAAAAATATTTTGGCATATTTTTTTATCACAAGTTTACATCTTCTAATGAACTCCATTATTGTGATGAAGTTCATAGGACTATTTAGTTTCAAAAAAAAAAGAATTTATCGATTAGTCCTTAAATTTGTTCATAGCCAAATGATAGGCTATTAATTAGGACGATAGCATCTATCGAACATAGGTCGCTATATGCCATATAGGTTGGTTGTCCTCTTAACTAAGGTATGTGAAGACACTGGTATGGCATACAGGTGAGATGTATGGATACATCATCATTGAACGTGACTAACTCTAGAGCATTCTGCTATCGAAAATATCTTTGATGGGATATAGGTATAAGTATCCCTTAGATCTGAGATCACCTCAGTGACTTGCAAGTAACTTACTGTGCTTTGGTACCAGACTAACTGAATTTCTAATTCAGCAATGGAAGGCTTCTGGGCACAGTCATGTACTTGCGAAGTCGGAGTGTGATTAAGATGAAATTGACCACTCCAAGAGTTGGAAAAGAATGTATCACTATATTTCAATATAGCAAAACCATAGCCAGGATAATCCATCAAATAGATTTGATATTTTAAAATACAATGTGGACAACTTGATCAAAGTTGATAGTTGAATTTTGAGGTGTCCTACGAGTATTGTGGTTAAGAGGATGAATTATATGAAAACTATATCCGCATGGGTTCTAAGGATGGTGTTCTACACCTTCGATCTATCCGGCCATCGGGTATCATTGCTAGATGGTCACTTTGATTGGTATAAAATTTTATTTTTATACTATTGACTTAGATTCGAACCTATGAGATCACACACATTAGAGCTTACGATCTGATCGGATGGTTGATCAACAATTAAGAATCGTTCTATGGTAAACAATCAATACGATTGGTATTTAACCTAGTGTAAGTGTTGCAGGAGGATCGATTAGTAATTAGATTGCTAATTAGCTTAATTTGATTAAGACAATAGGCTGAGATTAATTTTAATTAAATATAATTTAATTAGATTTGGTTTGGACTTGATTAGATCAAGTCCAATTGGTTTATTGGATAAGCCAAGTGCAAGAAAGAACTAGTTCTAGTCTAACTAGGACTCGGATTAACCTAATTTTTTAATTTGATTAGAAAATAAATTAGAATTAAATCTAATTTAATTAAGTCTTTAAATGGGTTAGGGTCTTATTTAATTAGGTTGGTTTAATTTTTATTTTATTTGGTTAAAATATCTTATTTGACCAAGTCAAAATAAGAGTCCTACTATGACTAGGACTCCCTATCTCCTTATGCCACCTTGGTCCCAACACCCTCCATACCTATTTTTTAGATATTTTTCATGAAAAATCTCTTACTTCCTGATTTTTATGCCCCCTCTCTTCCTTTAAGTCATATTTGGAAGTTAGGTGGAAGACAAAGTCAAAGGAGGAATTGGTTTTGCTTAGGATTCTATGAGATAAAATTCTTGTTGACCAAAACATCTTTCCTTGAGTGCCACCCCCTCTTTTAATTAATTCTTCTCTTATTCCATGAAAATAATCTCCTTTTTTATGCACCCTTTCTTGCTGGTCCATGCCAAAAATTATGGAGGAGGCACCCAAGAGTTGGGCACCCCAACAACTTTCCATGTTTGGATATTCCTAGTCTAGGAATTTGACCTAACTTAGACTCTTCTTTTTTTTATTTATTGGATGAATTTTGTTCTAATTTTTTTATGAAATACAAAAATTTGGGAGAGATTTGTGGTGTACAAAAATTAAAGAAAGAGGGTCCTTGGGCATGGGGGTTCCATAGGCACCAAACTAGGTGTCTAGGTGAGAGAAAAGAGAAGAAGAAGAGGGTCTTCTTCTAGGACTGTTTTATTTTCAATCTCTCCTCCTTTTTTTTTTGAGTTTCTTTTCTAAGAGATTCTCAGATTAGTAAACTCTCATCTTCTTTTTTATATTTTGGAGAGTCTAAATTTTGAAGAAGGAACAATCAGATCATCATCGAAGAAGGATCAGCATAGTACTAGCATGCTATGTTGATTTTCTGCATCGGACTTTAGATCAGAGATCGTAAGCTCATGTGGATGACTCCTAGAGATCAGATGTGTGAATGGCTTGTGACATCATTCTCAAGCTTGGATCAATAAATTAGAACATATAACTTACTCAGGTAATAGATCTGATCTATTAACGTCATACCTGCATTTGATGCAGTGTAGATCTAGGTTGATTTGATCAATCTTTTACTTTCTTATTTGATTTTAATTTCTAATTTAATACCATATCTTGATCATATAATAAATCTAAGATCTAGATATTTATATATTTATTTAAATAAATATTTAATTTATTTAAGTTTTTCACTGTAAGATCTTGAAAAAGTTTCAAGATCTATCTGTAAAATCCTAAATCTGGTTCCTTCAATTGGTATCAGAGCCAAGTTCTTATTACATGATTTTTATGCATGTCTAGATTATTTCTTAAATTAAATCTAATTTATAATCTAATTATTAAATATAAAATTAAAAAAAATAAAATAAAATATTTTAGATTGCACGGACTGTCATAAGGTTGTCCTACTATAAGGTTTACCTCTTATAGTGAATAGATTGTCCTAGTACGTGCTAATCTAAAATATTGATCATAAAATTTTAGATTAGATCTAAGAGATTTTATGATTTGATTAAAAATATTTTAATCTAATTTTAATCATCATAAATATGTTAGATTTGATATAGGAAGATTTATGATTGATTATTATTGAAACTGTTTCAATTACATGAACCTGTTTAGATTAGATCTAAAGTAGTTTTATGTTTATTTTACTTATATATTGATTATGAATCAAACATACAACTTGGTTGATAGAACCATATTATAAAAATATTTTACAAACATAAAAATTATTTTTGAAAAGCCAAATCCCAACCCTCGACCCAAAACTTAATTAAAAATTAAGAAGTTGTTTGATTAGGTTCTAGAATTGTAAATTGAAGATCCTATGACATGAATCATAATACATTGAGTTAATGGATTAGTGGGGATTAGATCCATTAATTGGGTTAGACCTAGGGTTAGATTAAAGAATAGACTTAATTAGAGAATTGACTAAATCTAATCAATTATTGTCTTAGATTAGGCCAAGGATTCTCTAGATCAATTGCAATAGTTGTAGTTGGTCAAGTCCATGTCTTTAACAAAACCCAAGATGGACTTGATTTTTGGCTACGCGATCTAGCATGAACTGTTAGGTTGATTTAATTAAAACTAATTAAACCAGTTGGTATCTAAGGTAAATCAGACCAGTGATTTTTAATTGGCAGCCCACTTACCTGGCCATTTTTGATGGTGTCTAAGGCAAGTCTGGCAGATCCTTCCACTGATCGAACTTAGCTGACCTCTTAGTGAGATTATGTTTTGATCAGATTGCTTAACTATTCGAGCTGACCAATGTCAGCTAGGTAAATCAGTTTGACCGATTTAGGTGCTCCTAGACTAGTCTATTAATGATCTTCTTTAAGCTGACTTGGTGAAGTTAGTGAAAGGATCATGATAAGCTGGTTAATCTGACCTACTCACTTCTATAAATAAATTCTCTAAAATTATTAGATCCCTAAAATGAAATAGTTATATGATAACTAGATCATAGCCTCCCATTAAAGTGGTTGATAATGGGTCCATCAGTTGGATAATCATTGAAGGCCCAAAGGCCTGGTGCTTATCGGATGATGGAATTATCATTCATTATATGATCTTTTGGATACATCTTTTTAAATGGTGGTCAGGTTGGCCAATCAAAGTTAGGCCTGATCACTCATTGGTTGGATGGGCCAAGTATGGTCATGTTAATGGTTAGACCTAACTGAACCCTTTTCTGAGAAGGCCAAAGCCAACTGATCAGAGCCTAAGGCAAAATTTAATTACTAAAAATTATTTAGAGAAATAATTGGTTATGAACTATCCTTAGATGTACATGGGTGGGCCAACCAAAGTTGGGCTCATGTATAGTCTATGTGGATTCTAGTACCCACTAAGAAATTATGGTAATTCCTTGAATTGAAAGTAGAGGCTACCAATTTGAATAAAATAGTGGAAGAAACCTTTTGATTAAAGTCCAAATTTTTAGGTTTAATGAATCAATTACTAATTAGATTTTGATTTTCCTTTGTGCAGACATGGCCACTTCTCTATCGCTCCGATCATTATTGGAGAATGATAAGTTAGTGGGACCCAACTTCGATAGCTAGTACTGAAAGTTGAAGATTATCCTGAAGCATAAATGGATCCTATATGTGCTGATGGATCCTACACCTAAGGAGCGAGCTGCCAATGCACGTGAAATAGTTAGAGATACTTATCAGAAGTGGCTCAGTGATCAAACCATGGTGTGCTACATTATACTGGCTGCGATGAGTGATGAGTTCAGTCGCAAGTTTGAGACGGCTCAGCCAAACAAAATGCTTCAAGTGTTGGAGGATTCTTTTGGCACACCCGATGATGTTGAGAGGTACAAGACTAGTTGTACCATCTTCAATACCAAAATACGGGATGGTACCACTATCACTGATCATATATTGTACATGATCGAGCTGATAGAGCGCTTGAGCAAGCTTGACTTTCTCTTGCACAAACAACTTAGAAAAGATGCAATACTGAACTCGCTGCCCAAGTCTTATCTCCCATTCCTTGCACATTATAGAATGTCAAAGCCTAAAGTGGACTACCATGGGTTACTAGGGTTACTTCAAAACTTTGAGAATGATCACTAACTCTAGAAGGAGTTGGTGAACTTAGTGGGAGGTTCATCTTCTCATTCTCGATCATTTGGGAAAGAAAAGAAGAACAAGAAGAAGAAAGCCAAGAAGGTGCATGTTCATGCTAGGACATCTATGCAGGCTCAGACCCCAAAGACCAAGTCTGATAAGAGTCAAGCTGAATGCTTCTTTTGCAAGAAGCGGAGGCACTGGAAGAGGATTTGTTCTTAGTACATTGCCTCCCTGGACCCGAACAGGCAGAGAAAGAAGTAAGCTATTGCTGGGCAAGGTATTTATATGATAACTCCTTACAATTTCTCTATTTATGATATTACTGATTGGATATTGGATACCGCTAGCCCTTACCATATTTGCAATTTGTTGCAGGGGTTGCACGTTAGTAGAAGATTCAAGCAAGGTGAGAGATTCCTGAACGTTGGAGATGGAAGACCAGTTCTAGTTCTAACTTTAGGAATTTTGAAACTTATATTTGAATCTCATATCGTTGTTCTTAGTGATTATCATTTCTATCCTAGTTTCTTTTTAAATATCATTTCTATAGGCCTTTTGGCCATGAACAATTATGAAATTTCAACAAAGAAATGAGTTTGTAATGTCATTGTGAATGATGTTACTACTTTCTATGGATAATTGAATAATGGTGTATATATGTTATCACAACCTATTAATGTAGTCTATTCTACTGACAAGCATCCTAGATTAGATAGTGTATCAGATATCTACTTAAGGCACTATAGGCTAGGTCATATAAATAAGAACAGGATAAACATGTTGACTCAAGAGGAAATCCTCGAAGTCAATGATTATGAATCACTTCCAATCTATTAGTCCTGTCTTCTTGATAAAATGACCAAGTCAACTTTTACTGAAAAAGGTAAAAGAGCCAATGAGCTCTTAGTCTAGTACATACTGATGTATGTGGATCAATGAGCATAAGTGCTAGAGGTGGATGTATCTACTTCATCACTTTCACAGATAATCTATCCAGATATGGATATATCTATCTGATGAAACATAAGTCGGATTCTTTTAACATGTTCAAACGATTCTAAAGTGAAGTAGAAAAATAAACTGGGAAGAGTATTAAAACTCTTCGACTGGATCGAGGAGAATATCTTTCTGGTGAGTTTTTCATATATCTAGAAGAGAATGAAATTCTCTCCCAATGGACTCCTTCTGAAATACCACAGCATAATGGTATGTCTGAAAGAAGAAATTGGACTCTATCAGACATGGTCCGATCGATGATGGGATTTGCCAGCTTATCGATATCCTTCTGAGGATATGCACTCGAATTGACTTGTTATCTATTAAATAGGATTTTAAGTAAGTCTGTAGTTAAAACCCCATATGACATATGGATAGGGCGTAAGCCAGCACTTTCACACCTTAGGATTTGGGGGTGCCCAGCTTATGCAAATGGTTAGTTATAGACAAACTTGGATCTAGGTCTGATAAGTGTACATTTATAGGGTACCCAAAAGAGATCAAAGGATACTATTTCTACCATGCTGATGAACAAAAGATGTTCGTCAGCCTTAGGGCAATCCTTTTGAAAAAGAAGTTTCTTGATGAAGGAATTGTTGCCTCTAAGGTTGAACTTGATGAAGTTCAACAGGTAGAAAGTCCGACAAAAAATTTTGAACCTAAGTTGAATTTGATTAGATCAGATCCAAAGCCTAGTGAATCCATACCATTAAGGTGATCCAGTAGAGTATTGCACCATCCAGACTGATACTATGGATTCTTGGTCCAGGATGGTGATCCCATCGAACTCGATGAGAATGATGAGGATCCGATAACTTATATGGATGCAATGCAGAGATCCGACTCTGAGAAATGGCTAGAAGCCATAAGATCTGAAATGGATTCCATGAAGGTCAATGATGTATGGACATTAGTTGACCCATCTGAAGGGGTTAAACCCATTAAATGTAAATAGATCTTCAAAAGAAAGAGGGATGCAGACAAAAAGGTGGAGACCTATAAAATCTGTCTAGTTGCCAAGGGGTATCATCAATGTTATGGTATTGACTATGATAAGACGTTCTCTCCTGTGGTAATGCTCAAGTCCTTTTGGATTATGCTTGCCATTGCTGTCCATCTAGACTATAAGATCTGGCAGATGGATGTGAAGATAGCTTTTCTAAATGGACAGCTGACCAAAGAGGTGTATATGATATAACCTGAAGTGTTCACATCCATAGATGAGTCCAAGATATGCAAGCTTCAGTGATCCATTTATGGATTGAAGCAGGCATCTCGGAGTTGGAACATGCATTTTGATAAAGTGATTAAAACGTATGGCTTCATTAAGAATGGAGAAGAATCCTGTATTTATAAATGGGTAAATAGTCCAGCAGTGGTATTTCTTATTTTGTACGTGGATGATATTTTCTAAATCTATAATGACATCTCTGCACTACAAGGAATAAGAGTCTGGTTGTCATCACAATTCTCTATGAAGGACTTGGGTGAAGCATCCTACATCCTAGGGATGAAGATCTATAGGGATAGATCTAAAAGGATGCTTGGTATATCCCAATCCACGTACATAGAAATTATGCTGAAGAGGTTCAGCATGGAGAATTCCAAAAAGAACTATCTTTCGATAGGTCAAGAAATTTCTCTCTCTAAGAAGGATTGTCCGACAACTCCTGAAGAGAGAGAGTGTATGAGTAGAATTTCATATGCTTCAGTAGTGGGATCTATTATGTATGCAATGACATGTACGAGATCAAACGTGGCATACTCACTAGGAGTAGTAAGTAGATACCGGTCTGATCCTGGAGAAAATCACTAGAAGATGGTTAAAACCATCCTTAAGTATTTGAGAAATACTAAGGATCAATGGTTGATTTATGGTGAGTCAGATCTGAAGCTTGTGGGGTTTATAGACTCTAACTTTTAATCTAATCATGATGATAGTAAAAGTATATCGGAGTATATCTTTACTCTAAAGAGTAGAGCTATCTACTGAAAAAGTTTCAAGCAGCATACAGTGGCTGACTCTATTTGCGAAGCAGAGTACATGGCGGCATCAGATGCAATAAGAAAAGTTGTGTGGCTGAGGAAGTTCATCATCGAGCTTGGAGTAGCACCCTCCATTGATGGTCCAGTCCTACTCTACTACGACAGCACTGGCGCCATAGCTCAAGCAAAGGAATCGAAGACACACCAACAAATAAAGTATATTCTGCACTACTTTCATTTAGTCCGTGAGATCGTGGATCGTGGTGACATCGACCTTCAGAAGATCGATGAAAAAAAGAACCTAGCTAACCCCTTCACTAAAGCCCTAGCAATCAAGGAGTTCGACAACCATAAGTCGAAGATGGGTATTAGATACTATGTCAAGTGGTTTTAGGACAAGTGGAAGTTGTTGGAAATTGTGTTTCAAAGTCAATCATCAGTCTATTGACAGTTGAGATATTATAACTGATTTATTAATTAATAAAAAATATTTTAGTATCTTTTTTCATTATAAGTTTACATCATCTAACGAACTCCATTGTTGTGATGAAGTCCTCAGGACTTTAGTTTCGATAAAGAGAGAATTTATCGATTAGTCCTTAAATTTGTTCATGACCAAATGATAGGCTATTAATTAGGATGACAGCGTCTATCGAGCATAGATTGCTATATGCCATATAGGTTGGTTATCCTCTTAACCAAGGTGTATGAAGATACCGGTATGGCATATAGGTGAGATGTATGAATACATCGTCATTGAACATGACCAACTTCAGAGCATTCTGTTGTCGAGAATGTCTATGATGGGATATAGATATAAGTATCCCTTAGATCTGAGATTACCTCAGTGACTTGCAAGCAACTCACTATGCTTTAGTACTGGACTAACTGAATTTTTAATTCAACAACGGAAGGCTTCTGGGCATAGTCAAGTACTTGCAAAGTCGGAGTGTGATCAAGATGGAATTAACCACTCCAAGAGTTGGAGAAGAATGTATCACTGTATTTCAATATAACAAAATCTTGGCCAGGATAATCCATCAGATGGATTTAATATTTTGAAATACAATGTGGACCACCTGATTAGAGTTGACAGTTGAACTCTGAGGTGTCCTACGAGTATTGTGGTCAAGGAGATGAATTATATGAAAACTATATCTGCATGGATTCTAAGAATGGTGTTCTACACCTTCGACCTATCCAGTTGTCGAATATCATTGCTAGATCATCACTTCGATTGATACAAAAATTTATTCCTATGCTACCGACTTAGGTTCAAACATATGAGGTCACACATATTAGTGCTTATGATCTGATCGGATGGTTGATCAACAATTAAGAATTGTTCTAAGGTTAAACAATCAATATGATTGATATTTAACCTAATGTAAGTGTTGCAGGAGGATCGATTAGTAATTAGATTGCTAATTGACTTAATTTGAATAAGCCAATAGGCTGAGATTAAGTCTAATTAAATATAATTTAATTATATTTTATTTAGACTTGATTGGATCAAGTCCAATTGTTTATTGGATAAGCCAAGTGTAAGGAAGAACTAGTCCTAGTCTAACTAGGACTCGGATTAACCCAATTTTCTAATTTGATTAGAAAATAAATTAGAATTAAATTTAATTTAATTTGATTTAATTAAATTTTTAAATGAGTTAGGGCTTTATTTAATTAAGTTGATTTAATCTTGATTTTATTTGGTTAAAAGATCATGTTTGACCAAGTCAAAATAGGAGTCCTAGTGTGACTAGGACTTCCTATCTCCTTGCACCACCTTGGTCCCAAAGCCCTCCATGCCTATTTTTTAGGTATTTTTCATGAAAAATCCCTTTCTTCCTAATTTCCATGCCCCCTCTCTCCCTCCAAGTTATATTTGGAAGTTAGGTGGAAGACCAAGTCAAAGGAGGAATTGGTTTTGCTTAGGATTCTATGAGATAGAATCCTTGTTGACCAAAACATCTTTCCTTGAGTGCCACCCCCTTTTTTAATTAATTCTTCTCTTATTCTATAAAAATAATCTCCTTTTTTATGCACCCTCCCTTGCTGGTCTATGCCAAAAATTATGGAGGAGGTGCCCAAGAGTTGGGCACCCCAACAACTTTCCATGTTTGGATATTCCTAGTCTAAAAATTTGATCTAACTTGGACTCTTCTTTTTCTCTATTTATTGGATGAATTTTATTCTAATTTTTTTGTAAAATATAGATCTTTGAGAGAGGTTTTGGGTGTGCAAAAATCAAAGGAAGAGAATCCTTGGGCGTGGGGGTTCCATAGGCACCAAACTAGATGTCTAGGTGAGAGAAAAGAGAAGAAGAAGAGAGTCTTCTTCTAGGGCTATTTTATTTTCAATCTCTCCTCCTTTTTTTTTTGAGTTTTTTTTTTTGAGAGAGTCTTAGATTAGTAAACTCTCATCTTCTTTCTCATATTTTGGAGAGTCTAAATTTTGAAGAAGGGACAATTGAATTACCGTCGAAGAAGGATCAGCACAGTACTAGCATGCTGTGCTGATTTTCTGCATCGAACTTCAGATCAGAGATCGTAGGCTCGTGTGGATGACTCCTAGAGGCCGAACGCATGTGCAGCTTGTGACATCATCCTCAAGCTTGGATTAGTAAATTAGAATATCTAACTTGTTTAGGTAATAGATCTGATCTATTAACTTCATACCTACATTTGATATAGTGTAGATCTGGTTGATTTGATCGACCTTTTACTTTCTTATTTAATTTTAATTTTTGATTTAATATTATGCCTTGATCATGTAATAGATCTGAGATCTAGGTGTTTACATATTTATTTAAATAAATATTTAATTTATTTAAGTTTTTGCTGTAAGATCTTAAAAAGGTTTCAAGATTTACCTGTAAAATCCTAGATCTGGTTCCTTCAAAAGAGACCTTGAACTCCTCCATGGTCTGGATCTTTGCCTCCAAGATCTGCTTTGAGGCTTGATCCTTCAACTCGCTGCCCTTTGTCTTGGCCTTCTTCCTCCTTTCCTTCTCTAGGGCTAGGGCGGCCTGTAGCTTCGTCGAGCTGAGCTCCTCTTTCCTAAGCTTCTCCCATAGATCCTCGACTTCAACCGCTTTCTCTTTCGAGAGATGGTTAACCTCGATGGCATCCTTTTGAAAGTGATCGACCTCGGCTCGGAGGTCTTCCTGAGCCTTCAGTATCTCCGACCTCAGCCAATTTATCATTTTGATATGTACGAGTATTTGGTGACTCGACTGCAGCAAATAAACCATGTTTAAAAAAAAAAATCAAATCATCAAATTAGCAAGACCACTACCTTGAGGAAGGTCCCAAGGAAATCTTAGATGAGCTATGTGTGGTTGAGGTCGGCCATCTGGTCCACCACTTTGGGTAGGATAAATTTATCAGTTAAATCCCAGATGAGGTTTGGATCACTTAAGGGATCCTCTCTTGGACTGTCGTCGCCGCCATTGGACCCACCGGGCATGCCTTCTGGTGCACCTTCGCAATGACCCTTTTATCCTTCTACTTCTTCTCCCCCTCTTCTCTTCCAGTAGGAGACTGTGGAGCTGGGTCCTCGATCGGAGAACTCGTGGAGGTTGGAGGCACGGAGTCCTTGGCAGTGATGCCGACCTTGGCCATGAGGGGATAGGTGCAACAGAATTGGGGGCATCTATCCTGGCTTCCTTAGTGGTAGACCTCTCAGACGTGGTACCTTTTCTTTTGCGGGCCTGGAGCCCCTTCGATAGCATTTCTATGGCCTTAACGTTCATGTCTGCTATAAAGATAAAATCACAGTTAGAAAAGAAGGAAGAAAAAGAGAAAAAAAGATAGCCCACCAACTTCGGCCGCCTACCTACCAGATTCAGAGGGCTAGGGTCAAGATTGAACAAGGTTTGTTCTTTTATTAGTTTGGATATTAAAAGAGTTTGATAACCTATGATCGTGGCAACAGACTCTTGGTCTGCACTCTCTAACCCAGGGCTCAGCGGACAAAATTCCTCAGATATCCCCAAGGTGGCAGTCCTAAGTGCAAGATCGGACAGGAAATGAAAATAAATTTTTTCTTCCAATTATGGATGGAAGAGGGGACACCCTTAAGCAACTCCTTCTTGCCAGACTGGGAGAAAATATACCACCAGTCCTTGGTGGAAGGATGGTGCTTAAAGGTGAAGAAAGTTTGAAAAAGAAAAATCGTGGGTTGGACCCTGGTAGATATACAGAGGGCAACAAATTCTATGATAAATCTGAAGAAATTCAAAACTACCGAGGCCAAGGAGATATTTAAAAAGCAAAAAAGTGCTACGACGAAGTTAGGAAGGTGAAGCCATAATCCAGCATGGAAGGCCTTCAGGTACAAGCATAACCGACCTGGAGGAGGGGCACAAGCTTGACTGCTTGGACCAGAAAGTTCTAGCTCATACCCGGCAGGCACCCTATATCGAATCCTAACTAGTGATAGATCCTCAACAATCAAATAATAGAGGATGGACTTTAGTTTGAAGTCTAGCCAAGGTACTACCCTAAGCCCAGTTTCCATCCTAACCTCGGGGTCATTGGGGTTTTGGTCGGTCGAGCTCCAAGAATTGCTGGAATAGGAAACCTCAGACAACATCTAGATTGAGCTAAATCAAATAAAATCCCTGAAAAAAGAATAAAAAAAAGAGGGAGTGGTGGAAACCTAAAAATAAAGAATAGCGGTGTTCACCCAGGAAAACTTGAAGAAATCCAAAGAATGAAAAAAAAACTAAGAATCAAGAAGGTAGGGATGAAGGACTAACTTAGGAAGCCATGAAAAGAAAGCTGGAAGGATGAAGGAGGGTCGAGAAAGACACCAGTGGCTGGAGGAGTTGCAGAAGGAGTGGGGGCGACAAGAACAAGACACTTGGAGATGACAAGAAGCGAAGGAGAAGAAACAGAAGCTTAGGTCGAAAACAAGAAGCTATAGATGGAGGAAGTGTGGTTTAAATAGGCAAATAAGAGCCCTAGAGGAAGTCATGATTATGGGATCCCATCGGTCAACTCCAACCTGCCATGTGTCCCACGTGCACCTACCGCTTGATAAGACAGTAACTGCATCATATGTGGAGGATTGTACCAGATAAATTTTTGAAGGGCTACATCTGTTTAGGTCATTCGACATCAAATCACAGCGACAATTTGAAAAGAGACAAAATGTTTCATTCTTTAAGATGGAAAATTGCCAAAGAACTTCGGTCGTAGTAGTTTTTTTCCTATAATTCCTTCATCCAAAATTCGAACTCAAGAGTAGGAGAACAAGTATTTGAAAAAAAATGGCCCCCACCAAAGTTCTTACCCGAAGTCCTTAGTCGCTAAACCCCTTCTTATTAAGATTCATCGATCTCTCCAGTGATGAGTTCATGCTGCGGAACCCTCCGAAAGTGCACGGGAGTTTGGCGGCACGATCTTGAATAAGTGAAATAGGATTATTGTTATGCTAACCTTGCCCTCTAATTAAAGATGAAAGATAGGTTTGATGCCCGTTCGCACTCCTTCCAGATGATCTTCCTCCAGTCAAACTTCTTCTGGACGACCTCCTCCAGTCGACCTCCTCTTGGACGACCTTCCTCCAGTCGAACTCCTTTCAAATGACCTCCTCCAGTCGATCTCCTCCTGAACAACCTCCTCCAACTGAATCCCCTCCAGACGAGCTTTCCTTCAGTCGAACTCCTTCCGGACGACCTTCTCCAGTCAACCTCCTCTTGGACAACCTCCTCTAGTCGAATTCTCTCCAAACGACCTCCTTCAATCAAATCCCCTACAAACAACCTTCCTCCAGTCGAACTCCTTTTCAACGATCTCCTCCAGTCGACCTCCTCCTAGACGATCTCCTCCAGTCGAATCCCCTTCAGATGACCTCCTCCAGTCAACCTCCTCCTGGATGACCCACTTTGGTCAACCTTCTTCTGATTAATCTTCTCCCAATCGCTTGGAAGAGCCTTGCCGTTCACATAAATTTGGCTACCAACTCAACACAAATTGACCAATGTGCAAGCAACCTAAAAAGAGCCCAAACTCTTCTAGAGCCATTATGACCTGAGGCTCTTCGCCATCAGCACCTTTTCCATCCAAACTTTGACTATTAATCCTCAACGTAGGGGCACGTCACGATAACAGACACCACTCTCGATTGACAAGTCACGATAATAGACACCACTCTCAACTGGTAGGTCATGATAATGGACACCACTCTCGATTGACAAGTCACAACAATGAACACCATACTCCATAACAAACTCCACGTGGCCTGAGCGGCTCACTACCAAATGATTATAGCTATCGCTATCAATTTGTTACATGCTCCGTCTATAAAAAAAATTCTTCAGATACATTTTTTCTAAGCTCTCTCCTCCTTTCCGATACTCTACCTCTCTATTTCCTGAGCACTCTATTTTAATTGGCTAGAAAATTGACTTGAGCATCGGAGGGTCCTGCTAGAGCCACCCCCCCTTTGGTTTGGACTTTATTTTGCAGGTCCCATCAGCAGCCTTGCATTTTCCACTCCAGCCATTTCCGATGTCCTCACAAATTTTTATACCAATAGGTCTATTTGGGTTTGGAGAGTTTTTCTTTGAGCTTAGAGCTTGATCTTATTATCTGGTATATATACAGAAAATATGTCAAGATTTATGTAATGCTAAAAAATATTGGAATAAAGCTCTTTTCTCCCATTGAAATCTCTTATTCTTTCTTTCTCTTGAATCTTGAATCCATTATTTATACTTCTGCATGGATCCTAAAAGAGTTCTTTTCTTGTTGTTGGCTGATGACCAGGTGCCATGCCGATCTATGAGAGGGTCATATTCCCAATATTTAGTATCAGAGTGCTATTGCATGAAAGAAAGAAAGACACCTAAGATTTCTATATCCAAGATCTGCTGCACCAAGTTTTATCTTGAATCTTCTTATTTTCTTCATAGTTATCTCTTGATTAAGGTGGAGAGTTGTTACATGGAGGAGAGGTGAATTAGAAGGTTGGAAGGAGAATCTAGGGCATACAAATATTCTTTGAAGGATAGTTTTGTTGGTGTGTGATCACAGAAGGATGTTAGTATTTTGCTTGTGGCTTAATTATAGTCAAAGGATTAAGTAAATTCAAGATAGATTTTGAGAAGTTTGATGGCAAGAAAAATTTTATCCTATGGCAGCAAAGGGTAAAGGACTTGTTGGTTCAGCCGAGGATCTACATGGTCTTAGTAAGAGAGACCAAAAAAGATCAGTGCTTAGGATTGAAAAGAGTTGGAGAAGATTACTTTTAGTATAATTAAAATATGCTTGGCTGATCAGGTATTACCCAAGGTTTGTATAGAGACCACGGCAAAGGGGCTCTAGGCGAGATTAGAAAATACTTATATGAGGAAGAACATAACTAATAAGCTGTGGTTGAAGAAATAACTTTATAGCCTAAAGATGCCCAAAGGTGGAGACCTTGTTACATATATCCAGAAGTTCAATCAGATGTATTCTGAGGTGATGAGCTTAGATGTGAAGATTGATGAGGAAGATCGGGTGCTATTGTTACTATGTCCTCTCTCGAGTTCTTATGACAGTCTCATAACAATCTTAGTTTATGAAAAGAAGATCCTAAACTATGAAGAAGTTGTTGGTATACTCAGATCAAATGAGCAGAAAAAAAATCTGCAAGGAAGACCCTAAGTCTGAGGTCATGGCTGTGAATGAAAGGTAGGAAAGATCAATAGAGAAGGCAAAGAGAAAATTCAAGGATAGGTCAAAATCTTAGGATCAGAAGAAGATATTTAAGTGCTACAAGTATCATCAGCCTGGACACTTGAGGTAAAATTGTCTCCTTTTGAAGTCAAAAAAAAGAAAGGTGGGTAAGAGTGATGAAACAACTTTGGTGAGTAGTGGAGAAGATCTACTAGTTGTATCACATGGGTCCATAGAGTGTGATACTACTGTTGATCCTGAGATTGATTTTGATGATTTCAAAATATTGAGTATATTATGTATCTAATCATATATTTCAAGAATCTATATAGAATTTTTCAAGTATCCAAAATGAAGAATTTATCTCAAAAATAAATCCTCTCAAGATGCCATGCCAAAATACTTAAAAGAGCAAATTCACACATATTTGGATAGCTTGGTATGAAGAAAGTATGATTGAAAGAAGAAAAATTAAAATTGAAGGAAGCAATTATGTTTAAAAGAGTTTGGAGCCAAGAAACTCAAGTTTGGAAGGTCAAACATTGAAGAAAAATGAAGTTAGGATTTTTCGAGACATCTCGGATTTTTTTGAGAGCTCTCGAGTGGTCTGGCATAATGAAACAATATTCTGCCATAGTCTCAAGAGGTCTCGAGTTGAACTCGAGACGTCTCATTCTCAGGAGACAGAAACTTCATTTTTGTGCTCTAAGAGTGAGAGGTCTCATAGATTTTTTGAAAGGTCTCGTGGTTCTAGCGAGATGTCTCGTAAACAATTGAGAGGTCTCGAAATCTGATGAGAGATCTCATGAAAAATCGAGAGATCTCGATCTGCATGGATAGCCTTCAACGGATAGTTTTTCAATGATTATTTTTCGACCCCAATGGCTATTTCAGAGCTACCAACGGCTAGAACTCTTACTCCAACCTTCTCTAAAGGTATTTAAAGGTGGAGAATCAATTTTAAAAAAAGAGATTAAGGGAGTTAGAGAGAGAATCTTTCAGATTTTGTGAGGAATATTGAATATCCAAAGAAAAGAAAAAAGAGAGGAGTGTTGAGCATAGATTTTAGCAAGCCTTCAAAACAATCTTCTCCAACATCTTTCACATCCTTTTAAGCATAATTTGAAGAAAAGCCAAGCTTCAATCGAGCACATTATCAGCTTGTTCTTTAGGATTTAAAAGAGCTTATACTTTATTTTTTTATATTATGCTAAAATTTTACTTATATTTTTTGATTTCTTTACAAGTTTCTTTGGGAGAAAGAAACTTGGGGTTTAGGCCTGTCCAAGTCCAAAATTGGATATTGTAGGTTTTGGTTGGTGATCCTAAAAAATCAACTGGATTGTTAGTGAATCCAAAAAACTAAGGGTGTTAGGTTTTGGTTGGTGCTCCTGTGAAAACCAACTAGGTTTGTTTGTGAGCTTGCAAAAATAAACACACTGTAATTAAAGATAGATTATAGTAAAATTCTCAAAAAAAGCTTGGAGAGTGGACGTAGGAGTGGATTGTTCCGAATCACTATAAATTTTTGTATGTTTATGTTGTGCTTTTTTCTTCTATCTCTTTATATACTTTGCATGCTTATAATTCTTACTTTACTTTTATAGTTTGATTTTATTATCTTAATTCCGCTGCTCATATTATATACATCTCATCCTCACCACTTGATTAAAATTAAAGCACATAATTTCTTAGAGTTAAATTTGGCCAAAGCTTTTATAAGAAGCCCAATTCACCCCCCCTCCCCCCCCCCCTCTTGGGTTGCTACCTTTGGGAAACAATTGATATCAGAGCAGGTGCTCTGTTATTGATTATTGATCTAACCGTCTAGAGCTAAAGATTATGGCAATTCAAATGGAGTCTTTGTTTAGTGAAGGATATTCTATAGATAGACCTCCACTTTTTAATGGCTCATAATATAGTTATTAAAAAGTACACATGCGCATCTTCATACAAGCACATGATTATAACCTATGAAAGATTATAATCGATGGCTCACATACCCCCAAAGCATTGAAAGAGCATGATAAAAAAATGGCCCAACTTAATGCTAAGGCTATAAATATACTTTATTGCTCCTTAGAGTTAAATGTATTTAATGTAATTTCTTCATGTATTTCAGTAAAACATGTATGGAAGGAATTAAAAAGAATTTATGAGGGAGCAAATCAAATAGAAGAATCAAGCTCTCAAGAAAAAAAAGAAGCTCACCGCAGCATATGCCTCATGGCTCATAATGATGAAAAGAGGAACAAAAGGAAGAAACAAAAAAAAAAGAAAGCATTGATTAAGGGAGAGCAAAGTAAAGAAGAAAAGAATGAGAAAAAAGAAGAAAGCATTGTAAATCCTTGCTTGATGGCTCAAAATGATGAGGTAAATGTTGATAATTCTTTTGAATTTACATTTGATGAGCTTCAAGAAGCCTTTAATGAACTTATGAATGAATTTAAAAAGTTAAGGCAAAAAAGTAGGGAGCTTAAAAAGAATAATTCTAATTTAAT
Organism: Cocos nucifera; assembly: GCA_006176705.1. Taxonomy (NCBI): domain Eukaryota; kingdom Viridiplantae; phylum Streptophyta; class Magnoliopsida; order Arecales; family Arecaceae; genus Cocos; species Cocos nucifera. The sequence goes on from QRFJ01001046.1 coordinate 230,943, forward strand.
GGAAGAAAAAAATTCTTTAGCTAAAGAAAAAAAATCTAATTAAATCTAAAAATTCTTTAGATAAAAAAATTTTTGAGCTTAAAAAGGAAAATGATATTCTAAAATCTTTCCTAAAAGAAAATGAAAATCTTTCAATTGAAAAGAAAGAGCTTTGGAAGAAAACAAGAAATTAAGAAGAGAAGTTGAGGTTTTGAAACCTATAGCTAAAAAGTTTACAATTAGCTTTGAAAATCTTCAATCCTTGGTAAAATTCAATGGGGTTGTTTTCAATAAAATAAAAATCGATTTTAATACTTCAAGAAAACAACAAACTACAAAAGGTATTTTTACAAGAGCTTCCATCAATGATCATTCTTTTAAGTACGTTAAATGTAATCAAATTTGCCACATAATTTCGGAATGCAACTTTAAAAGAATTGATCAAATCTTGATAAGACAAATTTGGGTTCCAAAAGAAATCTTAAATACTAACTCCTATGGACTCAAGATGGCTTGGGTACCAAAAATTATGAAGTAATTTTACAGGTATACCAAGGATCCAATGAAGCTAAAAGAAAAAAAATTTTATAAATGCCTTGAAAATGAAAATAGATGGATGGTGCTATTTGGTAAAATCTAAACTATTCTCACACCATGCCATCTTTATTTGCTAAATATATTTTAATTATTAATTAGCATAATTACTAAGCATGTTTGATTGATTTTTATGATTTATCATTGCTTAAAATGATCATACTTTATGAATTGAAAGTTTGATCTATTAACTTTAATGATTTGTTAATATGTATGGATATGATAACTCCTTTCATGTTTTGATAAGTATGATTGATTTTGATGCTTGCAATAATTTGAATGCTTTGATTTTAAAGATTAATACGCTCTCCTCTATATATCATGCTATTGATGAAATGGTTTATTTTAAAATTTAGCATAATATTTTAAGTCTTTTCATATTAATTTTATAATTAATGAATTTAAATTAAAAGATTTTTATTGAATATAAATATTTTAAATTGCTAAATATTCATAGAGAACTTTAGTTTTAATTATTTGATATCAAATAACTTACTATTGCCATGTATTTGACTGATTTATCTTTTGGCAAAAAGAGAAGAATATCTTTATTTCAAATATGATTTTACACAGCTATATGTTTGATATGATATCATTTAAAATAAATTCAAAAATACATACCTTTTCTGAACCTAATTACTTGATATTTCTTATGAAAAGAAAGAAATGATCTTTTTGAAGAATGACTAAAAATTTCTTTATGATTTGCCTTAACTAATTTGCTGATATCAATTCAAATTGATTTATCATTCTAAATCCTTAAATTGTTTAATTTGAATCAATTCATCTTGATTTAGTTCAAAACTAAAATCATTGGTATCAAGCTTAATTAGCAAATTAATCTTTAAATGGTATTGAATGAAGAAAATCATGATTTGATCTAAAACTTGGTTTAATTGGTATCAAAAAAATCTTTCAAAGAAATGACTCTATTTGTTAAAATAAGAGGGAGAAAATATTAAAGAAGTAATTATTTAATAGAAAAGGTCTTTGAAATTAAAAATATATTTTAAATTTTAAAAATTTGAATTTAGTGGTTAAATTCATGTTGAATTTGCTTTATTTGAAATAAAGAAGGAAAGAAAGTTGAAAAGTAAATTAATCTTGCTATAAGTATGAAAAATAGAGGGAGAGATATTTTCTAACTTGATTTGATTAAAAAATTTTAGGACTAATTTGAAAACATATTCTTACTCTAAGGAATAAATTTTGAAATCTATTTGAAAATTCAAATTTGATCTTAAATTTCTCATGTGCATTGCAAAATTCTTATGAATTATTTATTTTAAAATAATATTTTACTCAAAGCAATGAATTTAAAAATGTGACTATCTTATGCTTTGATACTATTTATTTTATATCTTTTCTAAATCTAATTGATCAAAATTTCTTAAGAAAAGAAAAGTTAGAATATTAAAGTATATATTATGCTTGATTTCATATTCAAATATTTTGAAAAGCTCTATTCCTTTTAAAACTTAAAAGTGCATATTTGAAAATCTGAATAAAGATCATATTCATTCAAAAAGAGAAAAAGCATATAATATTTAAATTTAAGCTAATTTTTAAAATTAAAATAAATATTTGAAACTTATTTTGAGTCAAATGATAAATTTTCGAAAGAGAGATGATTCATTTAAATTGATTTTATGAATTTAATACAGCTCTCAATTTGATGCTTTGATGTTGATTTTGATGACTCATATAAATTAATTTTCTAAACTTAATGTAATTATTACTTTGATACAATCATATTATTGATTTTGATGATTATTTCTTATTTCTTTCCCATGAGCTTTTAGATGCTGTCAAAAAGAGGAAGAGGAATGCTGAGTATATGCTTGAAGAAACTCATTCGAATTGTATTGATGCTTGAAATGAAAAAAATACTCACTGATATGAATTGAAATATTTTTTTTTGAGTATACAAAATATGTGTAATGAACCAAAAGAATAATTAAAAATATTCATGAAGTACTCATTCATGTGTTTAATCTATACTTCATGATACTTTTTAGCAAAATACATAGAAATACATTATTTGCTTTTATTGTGCATATACTCAAGATTTTGTCATCATCAAAAATGAAAAGATTATTGATCCTAAGATTAATTTTGATGATTCCAAAATATTGAGTATATTATGTATCTAATCATGTGTTTCAAGAATGTGTGTAGGATTTTTCAAGTATCCAAAATGAAGAATTTATCTCAAGAATAAATTCTCTCAAGATGCCATACCAAAATACTTAAAAGAGCAAATTCATACATATTTGGATGGCTTGGTATGCAAAAAGTATAATTGAAAGAAGAGAAATTAAAATTGAAGGAAGCAATTATGTTTAAAAGAGTTTGGAGCCAAGAAACTCAAGTTTGGAAGGTCAAACATTGAAAAAAAATGAAATCAGGATTTTTTGAGATATCTCAAATTTTTTTCGAGAGCTCTCAAGTGGTCTAGCATAATGAAATAGTATTCTGGTATAGTCTCGAGAGGTCTCGAGTTGAACTCAAGACGTCTCGTTCTCAGGAGATAAAAACTTCATTTTTGTGCTCTGAGAGCGAGAGGTCTCGCAGATTTTTTGAGAGGTCTTGTGGTTCCGATGAGACGTCTCATGAAAAATTGAGAGGTCTCATGGTTCTAGCGAGAGGTCTCATAAAAAATCGAGAGGTCTCGATCTGTATGAATAGCCTTCAACGGATAGTTTTTCAATGGCTATTTTTTGACCCCAATGGCTATTTCAGAGCTTCCAATGGCTAGAACTCTTACTCCAACCTTCTCTAAAGGTATTTAAAGATGAAAAATTAATTAAAAAAAAGAAGAAAAAGATTATAGGATTTAGGGAGAGAATCTTTCAGATTTTGTGAGGAACATTGAATATCCAAAGAAAAGAAAAAAGAGAGGAGTGTTGTGCATAGATTTCAGCGAGCCTTCAAAGCAATCTTCTCCAATATTTTTCACATCCTCTCAAGCATAATTTGAAGAAAAGCCAAGCTTTAATTGAGCATATTATCGACTTGTTCTTTAGGATTTAAAAGAGCTTATACTCTATTTTTTATATTGTGCTAAAACTTTACTTGTATTTTTTGATTTCTTTATAAGTTTCTTTGGAGAAAAGAAACTTAGAGTTTAGGCCCATCCACGCTCAAAATTGGACATTGTAGATTTTGCTTGATGATTCTGAAAAATCAACTGGATTGTTAGTGAATCCAAAAAACTAACGGTGTTAGGTTTTGGTTGGTGCTCCTATGAAAATCAACTAGATTTGTTTGTGAGCCTAGAAAAACAAACACACTGTAATCAAGAGTAGATTATAGTAAAATTCCCAAGAAAAGCTTAGGGAGTGGACGTAGGAGCGGGTTGCTCCGAACCACTATAAATCTTTGGGTGTTTGTATTATACGTTTTTCTTTATCTCTCTATATACTTTGCATGCTTATAATTCTTACTTTACTTTCATAGTTTGATTTTGTTATGTTAATTCTGCTGCTCATATTATATACATCTCATCCTCACTACTTAGATTAAAATCAAAGCACATAATTGCTTAGAGTTAAATTTGGCCAAAGCTTTTATAAGAACCCAATTCACCCCCCCCCCCCCCCACCCCCCCCCCCCTCTTGGGTTGCTACCTCTGGGCAACAACTACGTGGACGTTGGATTCAGCATTCTCACACCATTATACTTCTCATCGGAAGTGGTTTGCTACCTATCAGAAGACTAATGGAGGAGGTATCAGCCTTGGAGATGCTCACCCATGCAAAATAGTTGGAGTTGGCACTATTAGGGTGAGCAGGTATGATGGAATCATTCGTACATTATCTAATATCAAGTATATACCAGAGTTGAAGAAAAATTTAATTTCTTTGGGCTACTTGAAGGAGCAGAGTTATGCTTTTACTAGCTAGGCTGGGAGCGGATGCTTGAAGATTTTCAAGAAAGCTTTAGTGGTTATGAGAGGTAGAAGATTGGGCAATAATCTTTATAGAATGGAGGGCTTAATTATAAATGATAGTGCCAAAGTGCTAGTAGCAGTGTAGGAGGAGTAGCTTTTATATTAGCTGTGACACTATCGAATGGGTCACATAAGTGACCAAGTGCTTACAGAACTTAGCAGAAGAGGGATGATCCCAGCCCTAAAGAAGGAAGGCATTGATTTATGTGAGCCATGCATCTTTGGCAAAAAGCATAGGATAATGTTTGCCACCAATTTCAAGTGCAGTGAAGGAGTGTTGGATTTAGTGCACTTACATGTGTGAGGACTAGCTCCTGTATCAGTTAAAGGTGGAGCAAAGTATGTTGTCACTTTTATTGATGACTACTCAACGAAACTATGGATTTATCTAATCAAAGAGAAGTCAGAAGTATTTGCCCAGTTTAAAACCTAGAGAGCTAAGGTTGAGGAGTCAAGAAGATCGGTAAAGTATTTGAGGTCAGACAATGGAGGAGAATATACAAGCCTGAAGTTCAGGAAGTACTTGAGAAAAATGACATCAAATGCCATTACACAGTGAAGATGACCCCCTAGAATGGTATCATAGAGAGGATGAATCAGACACTAATTGAGAAGGCACAAAATTTGAGGCTACAGACATCACTTTCAAAGTCTTTTTGGAGTGATGCTATAATATTTTCTTATTTTCTTGTCAATAGGTCCCTTATTGCAAACTGAATGGAGGCATTCCAGAGAAAGTCTAGAGTGAAAAAAAGGTGGAGCTTGGCCACCTAAAGATTTTTGGATGCTCGATCTATGCACATATGGAGGCAACCAAGAGGAGTAAGTTGGATCCTAAATTTCAAAGGATAATCTTTATTGGGTATCCACAAGGAGTCAAGAGGTACCTTTTATGGAATCCTGAAGCGCAGAAGTTAGTAATCAGCAGGGATGTCATCTTTGATAAGAAAAGTATCTTGGAGAGGTCTAGGAGTACAAGTGGATCTGGAAGAATGAAGATGGATAGTGGTGGCCTATCAGAGGCAAATGACATACAATTTCTATTGAGGTGGAGCTAGGTAGGAGAACATTTACTTAGATAGAAGACTGGCATGGAGAGCCAGCTGTTCAAGTAGATGTGTAGGAGCTAGACTTTAGATAAGAGGAATGTACTAGTGGGAGTGGATTTTCACCAATCCTAGCATATTATCAAAAGACCTATCAGATATGACATTGATGAGGCTATCTCTTATGCTCTCATCAGTGCTAATGGAGATCTAGAGAACTATGCAGAGGCTATGGAAAGTGATAACCATGAGTCATGGATGCAGGCCATGATGGAAGAGGTGAAATTACTAGAAAAAAATCAAACATGGCAACTAGTAGATCTTCCAAAAGGTGCTTTACCTATGGCTCAAAGTGGATATTCATAAAGAAGGAGGTATGCACCTTCAGAACAAGGTGGAGTCAGATTCAAAGTAAGGATAGTAGCAAAGGGATACTCACGGAGAGAAGGGATTGATTACAATGAGGTTTTCTCATCTATGGTACGCCATACTTTCATTCGGGTTCTGTTGTCATGGTGGCACGGCATAACATGAAATTACAATAGATGAACATAAAGATGGCTTTCCTTCATCGAATTTTGGAGGAAAGGATCTACATGAAATAGCCAAATGGTTTCATAGAAACTAGACAGGAAGAGAAGGTATATTTACTCAGGAGGTCACTGTATAGCTTGAAATAATCCCCTCATCAATGATATCATAGATTTGATAGTTTTGTTTTGAGTTTGAGATTTAGCAGATGTGAATATAATTGCTGCATCTATATTAAGGATGTAGATGACAAGGATGTCGTACATCTGCTATTGTATGTAGATGATATGCTTATAGCTAGCAGAAGCATGAAGGCTATAAAAAGATTGAAATCATCTGAATTTAAGATGAAGGATCTAGGTCTAGCAAAGAAAATTCTTAGAATGGAGATTTGTAGAGATAGATGAATTAATATATTTTAATGCTTTTGACATAAGGAGAAAATTCTTATATTAATTCATATTTATTTTAAGAATTAAAATTTTTATTAATATTTTTCAAGAATGAAGCTAATCAATGTGAAGAGCTCAATTTTTTGGTTCAAATGAATCAAATTTCACATAAATTAGAGCTAAAATGGATGAGATACAAAGGCTAGAAGATTAAATAAAAAAATAAAAAAAAAGAAATCAGCTTAGCCGACACGCCCACTAGCTAGCCTAGTCCATCATGCTAGCCCACCAACACCCGCACCAACCTAAGCCCATGTGCGTGTGAAGCCAAAGCTCGCGGCCCAGTTCCCTCCAGCCCTGACGTCACTGTGACATCACGAAACCATGAGGTCCATGGTAGACCGCATGCTGACTCAATGCGCATAGATCCTTAAAGAGTCTACAAAATTTTTCACATGACTTGCAAGGCTATTTTGGTAATTTTGGCTAGCATGGCATGTTCGGATTCATTCGGGTCTTCAATATATCCGGTCCATGATGGTCTACAGGCATAGTTGTGTGCAATCTAATGACTCTTAATGAAGCCGATCGGCATCCAACAATCATCAAGGACTCCTGATTTGATTCGAAGTTTCAACGCTTCCCAGTGTGTGATCCAATGGCTAAAATCACAATCGGTCAAGATCGGATGGTGGAGACATTTTTTGGGTTCGATCAGGACTTCCCAGCCTTCTTTTGAGCATGATCTGATGGTGGATAAGCCTCTGATCAGTTGATCTAATGGCCAAGAAGCTTCAGGATCTTTGATTTTGATCCAAACTTGGATTAGACTTTGGCAAGGAGCCAAAACTCCAAATTCTCTCCATTTCAATCCCCCTTCCCATGCCACAGTCAAGGAGAGCCCCTTGGAGGGGAATTAGCCCTCCAAGCCTCTCTCTTCTCCCTCCTTTCTTCTTTGTTCTTTAAACAAAGTCTTTTCTCTTCCTTTTTATTTCTTTCTTTTCTTTTTCTTTTTTTTTCTTTTCTTTTTTTTTGAGAGATCTGAAAATGTCGGGAGCTAGAGAATTTCATACCATGAGCAGCTAAAGATCGAGATTCTAGGAGAGTAGATGAAGTCTTCGAGCATGGGTTGTATTTTTTTCTTTATTTTTTATAATTTTTTTCATGCAATGAATGACATGTTCTTCTATCCAATCTTAACTTTTATTCTCCATGCATGAGATCTTGTATTAATATATTTATTATTGATTAATATCTAAATAAATTATATTTATGAAGATGGGTTGTAATCAGAAGATACAGTTCGTGCTTGATTTAATAGTTTATACTAGAGAAAATCATAAAAAATCATGTTATCAATTTTTAAGAATTAAAATATTAAATAGCTTATGATTCTATTGAGATGGATCGTGATCAAGAGATATAGTTTATACTTAAAAAGAATAAGTTATAGTCATAATTAAATTTTTAAAAATATTAAATTCTTGCATTAAAAAAAATTACCATAATCTTGCTAGAGATGGATTCTAAATTCTAGAATTTTTTTTAATTAATTCAAAAATCTTAATTAATTAAGAACTTTCTTTTATTTAATTTGCTAAAATCTTCATTAATCCTCTTTAATTTACTACTTTAATTTTCAACTTTTAAAAATTAATTTAAAATTTTATTTTTTTAATTAAACATAACTTAGCCTTCAATTCTCAAAAAAATTGACATCCGACTGACCATTATTCTAAATATTAAAATTAGGTTTAACTTTTATTTATTATTATAATAATAAGCAATCAAATTTTTGGCACCATTATCAAGGATTATAGCATGATTGCTTTAATAATTTTTTTTAAAAAATTAATTAATTAAAATATAAAAAGTAAAAAAATTTAATTAATTCCTTATTTATTATTTTATGCTTTATTATCTTATTTATTTTACTACTTTATTTTATTACATACTTTATTTTATTGCATTATTTATTAAACTACTTTATTTTATTACCTTATATGCTTTACTTATTTATTTATTTATTTATTTTATTACTTTATATTTTTATTTTATTATTTACTGCTTTTCTATTTTTGCCTTTCATACTTTATTCTACTATCTAGAAATTTAACTTTTATTATCAATTAATTTAATTTAATTATTTAATTATTTATTATTTATGTTTTCTTTAAATTTCTATTTTATATTGCTTTTCATATATGGTTTTTTAATTGCTTTCTAGCTAGATTATCTTAATTACATAGTTAAATAATTATCTTATATTACATAATTAATTTATTATTTTTTTATAATTTAGAATAAATTATTATTTTAAAAGTTGATTTAATTTCTTAGGCTATTTAGTTACTTTTTAATTATAGTATAATTTACTTTTCAATTAGTTAGATTCTCTAAATTAGTTTAAATAAAATCTAACATAATTAATCTAATTAATTTAATTAAAATCTATTTTTTATTTTTTAAATAATCTAATTTATAAAAAAATAAATATCCCTCATAATACTTAATTAATATAGAGAAGCTAATTAAATCTTAAAAAACTTAACATATTTGGATACCTTATTATGTTTGCATTACATATTCATAATATACTTTAAGGGCATAACCATTAAAAATGATAAAGTAGAGATTTGATCATCCTTCCTTAGCCCACAAACCATCATTCTTCATATTATATTGACCTATGCTTTTAATTTAAAATTAATTAGATATTGATCCTTAAGGATATTCAAGCTCATTATGATAAGAAATCCTAAAAGTTGGACCAGATTAGAGTTAGTCAATTTGACTGGTGTCTAAGATAAGTGGTTCAAGGATTGCATCCTGAAGGAAGGTAGTTACTTAATAGATTCTATTAGCTTAGTTGGCCAAGATAATTGGTGTCTAAGAAAGGTAACAGAAGGACTTCCACCGATCTTATACTTATCTGGCCAATTGAATGTCTGATTCTTTACTTGAAAGGCTTGAAGGTGACCTTGGCAGTTAGAAGCTATTTTGATCCAGGTTAATTTTAGGATAAAGAGTCCATACTTGCTTAACTTGTTTGCTATTACAACTCAAATCCTTATTAAAATACTCTTCTTTATCATCTCTAAATCTAGGATCCTCTAGACTCTTATTTTTAGAATTCTCTCCTCATCTCTTTTCTTATTCTATAAAATAAAATAAAATAAAAATAAATAACAATCAAAGATGGATTTTTATGCTAAGTTGTTCCATTAATTAGATTGTCTAGAAGCCAATAAAAACTCTTCATATCCATCTTTTCTTCCTGCATAATAAGTTTGTGCAATATGTTCGAGCTCCACCCACTATGCAAGTGAATGTCCACACCGATTTTCTGAGTATATGTATGAGCAAGTTTATCAAGATCAAATCCAAATAGTCTACAGACCATAAAATAATCCATACTTTAACATTTACAATCCAGACTGGAAGGCTCAACTAAATTTTTCGTGGCAATCACAACCAATGATTATCTCGATGCCACAAAGCCCACTTTTATGGATGCACATTATGAAATGCCCTACTCACAATATCAATCTTCTTCAAATAACAATGAGTCAACTTCTGAAAAGAGAATTTAGCAAGTATTAAATAAGTTAGAACTCATCAATCAAACTATCCAACAGACCTTTCACTCCTATATGTAAAATTATAAAGAACTAGAGAAGCAAGCACTTACATTCAATCAGTAGGAGAAAAGAGAGTTGCCTAGTTAGCTTGAGAGTAATCCTGAGGGACCATACATAGCTAGAAAGTTTAATATCCTAGAAGCTTTTTCTAAATAATCATATATAACTCTCAAGAAAGAAGCGGTCACAGAACAATCTTATACAACCAAAAAGACCCTCTTAGACCATATAATTAAGGCAGCAATGCATAGAAAAAAATCAGAATGGTTGGACGAACCAATTTTATCATCATCTTATTTACCTATAAACCCATCCTTAAGTGCCTTAGAATCACCCAGCCCTTTTAATTAGAAGGGAGGATCAATTAATGAGATGATGGAATCAATAGAGACTTCCTAAGAACCACAAGTGAATAACATACTAGAGAAAGCTTCACCCATAATTCTTCTCCAAAATTCATTTTCTTTTTAGCTCATTATGAGATAGATTATTTTGATAACGATTGGTACAATATAAAAGTTAGTGACCAAGTAGATACATCCTATCCTAGAATCACCCCACTATGTATAGAAAAATTTGAGCCACTACATAGCCCACCAATAGCTTCCTTGTTAGAGCCATTAATTATTCTAGAATTAAAACCACTTTCTGATGAAGCTACTGATATCCTACCAATGATACCTACCCAGGAAGATCAACTTATGGATGTTCTAAAAGCATATAAAAAAGCTATTGGATGGGATATTATTGAAATAAGGGATAATGATTTTAAGACTATTTTTTCTGTATTCATCACTACTTTTGAGGATAGCCTTCAAAATTTATCTATAATATTAAAATAATGTATGGAGGTAGATTTAAAATTAATTTAAAAAAAGTGCCATGATTTAGATCAAAAAGAGTTGATACAAAGATATATCATATGCAAGAATGAGAGTAGGATAGATTAGGTTATAGTTGAAGTAATTTCTAAACCACCACCTCTAATTTTGGCCTAACAAATATAATTTCTTCTCGATAATTATAATAATTTTAGAATTTGGTATAGCATGCTTGCTCCAAACACTTTATTGATCAAGGCTAAGCTTAACCATCAAAAAGTATTCCAGGGACATTTTACTGCCATGATGACAAGGCCTCCTGATTGGCCCTATCTTTTTAGAACTCTGAAGGATATGCTAAAGTTATTTATACCTAAAACTCCTTCATAGAATCTGGTTGAAGATGTTAAACTTAGCATTTACTGAAAGATAATCCAGCTTTTATTTTTATATTTTATTTTTATTTTTAGTTTACCTTTCTTTCAGGACTAAGTTGGGGAGAGAATTATAAAGCCATGCAAAATGAAGAACAAATAAACCCCAAGTCGAGATGAGAACCATAATAAATCAAGTGAACTCTTTTCTTTCTTGTCATTTATCATACTATTTCTTTCTTCTATTGAGGACAATGAAAATTAAATTAGAAAGAAGGATAAATTAATTAATTAAGTCCTCAAGTATGGTAATAATTAGTCTTATGTACCTAATTTCATGTCGATTTAAATTTTTTTAGGCATTTTAATCAATGATTAATTAATGGTTTAGATAATTTTTGAAATACTAAGAACCAAATTATTAAAAAAATCTAATAAATAGTCAAGTCTAGAATAGAATAAATTTTTAAATGATTTTAGAACCTTTACTAGCCTATATTCAATAAAGAATCTACTTTATATGGGTATGAGTGAAAAAAAAAAATTGATAGAAAAAATATTGAAAAAAAAAATAAAAAGCAAGTTCTAAACATTATTCTTCCATCGAGAAACTGGATTCCATTACTTAAGCAATATTATTCACGTAAAAAAATGGGCAATGTAAAAAAGCTTGCTATATAGTTAGTTTTAACCATAGCCTATTAAACTCGAGTCAGTAAATCCAAGAGGTGGTCTACACCTAGTGCCCTAAAGCCAACTGGTTTAAGAGTCATTGGTCCAAAGCTTACTACAAAGATCAGATAGAAAGCTTAAGAGATTAAAATATTACACTGACTTAAAAAAAATATCTAGTCCATACTAAAGATAGAGGATTTAAAGAATAAAGATAAAAGATTGATCAAAGAAAAGCTCTAAAATTTTATGTTCTTCATTTAACCACTATTTGGGATGGAATTAATAATTCGATGACATATTTCTTAAATCTCTAACTAGGTATGAACTAAATTTAAGATGACCTAAAGAAACTTTCATATTCTATCAAGTTGGCATATATTTTTAATTTTTTTTTTACTCGAGGATGAGTAAAACTCAAGTTGGGAGGTGTAATAATCATCATAAAATTATAAATAAAAATATTCAAATATATATTAATTTATATTTATTTTAAAAATTAATATTTTTATTAATATTTTTTATGAATGAAGCTCACCAATGTGAAGAGTTTAATTTTTTGGTTCAAATGAATTAAATTTCACATAAATCAAAAGTAAAACGAAAAAGATACAAAGACTAGAAGATTAAATAAAAATAAAAAAGAAATCGTCTTAGCCGGTGCGCCCACTAGCTAGCCCAGTCCATCATGCCAGCCTGCCAATGCTCGCACCAGCCCAAGCCCACGCACGTGTGAAGCTAAAGCTCGTGGCCTAGTTCCTTCCAGCCCTGACATCACTGAGATATCAGGAAACCATGCAGTCCATGGTGGACCGCGTGCTGGCTCAGTGCGCATAGACCCTTAAGGATCTACGAAATTTTTCATATGGCGTACAGGGCTATTTTGATAATTTTGGCTAGCATGGCATGTTTGGATTCATCCAGATCTTCGATGCAGCTAGTACACAATGGTCTACCGGCATAGTTGCATGTGATCCAATGGCTCTCAGTGAAGCCAGTCGGCATCCAATAGTCATCAAGGTCTCTCGATTTGATTCAAAGTTTTAGCGCTTACCAGTGCAAGATCCGATGGCTAAAATCATAGCTGATTAGGATTGGATGATGGAGACATTTTTCAGGTTCGATCAAGACTTCCCAGCCTTCTCTTGAGCATGATCTAATAGTGGATAAGCCTCTGATCAATTGATCAAATGGCTAGGAAGCTTCAGGTTCTTTGATTTCGATCTAAACTCAGATTAGACTTTGGCAATGAGCCAAAAACTCCAAATTCTCTCTATTTTAATCCCTCCTTCCTATGCCACAGTCGAGGAGAGCCCCTTGGAGGGGAATTAGCCCTCCAAGCCTCTCTCTTCTCTCTCTTTGTTTCTTCTTTCTTCTCCAAATAGAGTATTTTCTCTTCCTTTTTATTTTTTATTTTTTATTTTGAGAGATCTAAAGATGCCGGAAGCTAGAGAATTTTATACTATGAGTAGCTAAAAATTGAGATTCTGGGATAGTAGATAAAGTCTTCAAGCATGAGTTATATTTTTTTTCTTTATCTTCTGTAATTTCTTTTATGCAATGATTGACATGTTCTCCTATCCAATCTTAACTTTTATTCTCCATGCATGAGATCTTATATTAACATATTTATTATTGATTAATATCTAAATAGACTATATTTATATAGATGGATTATGATCAGGAGATACAGTCCATGCTCGATTTAATAGTTTATATTAGAGAAAATCATAAAAAGCCATGTTATTAATTTTTAAAAATTAAAATATTGAATAGCTTATGACTCTATTGAGATGGGTCATGATCGAGAGATATGGTTCATGCTCAAAGAAAATAGGTTATCATCATAACTAAATTTTAAAAATATTAAATTCTTACATTAAAAAAGAATTACCACAACCTTGCTAGAAATGGATTCAAAATTTCAGAATCTCTTTTAATTAATTTAAAAATTCTAATTAATTAAGTATTTACTTTTTTTATTTAATTTTCTAAAATCTCCATCAATCCTCTTTAATTTATTTCTTTAATTTTTTACTTTTAAAAAATAATTTAAAATTTTATTTTTTTAAATTGAACATAACTCAATCTTTAATCCTCGAGGAAATTGACATCCAACTCACCACTATTCTAAATATTAAAATTAGATTTAATTTTTATTTATTATCATAATAACAAGCATATCCAAAAAATTCTAGAGAGATTTAGTATGGAGAAGGCCAAACTTATAGAGATATCATTGTCGAGCCATATATCTCTCTCCAAGTATCAATGCCCCTAGTCAGAAGAAGAGAGAGAATATATGGATAGAGTCCCTTATGTTAATGCTATAGGTAGTGTGATGTATACCATGGTGTGTTATAGATCAGATATAATATATGTAATGAGTTTGGTCAGTAGGTACATGGCTAACCTTGAAAAGGATCATTGGAAAGCATTGAAGTAGATACTAAGATATCTATAGGAAATAAAGGACCATGGTCTAGTGTTTGCTAGGCAGTCAGGAGGATATGAAAAAAAAATCCATGGAGATATATAAAGGTTCAAGTCCTTTAGAAGAATTTGTAGACATAAATTATGCTGGTAATCTTGATACAAGGAGGTCTACCACTGGATACCTCTTCTATATGTTTGGTGGATCGATATCTTAGAGATCAACTCTTCAACCAATTATGGCCTTATCTATCATAGAGGCTGAGTACATTGGCATTACAAAGGCTATAAAGAAAGCCTTTTGGCTTAGGAGATTGATTGTTGAGATGGAGGTAAAGTAGAGCAAGATTATACTATACAATGACAGTCAGAGTGCTCTATAGCTAGCACAAAATCCAGTATATCATGCATGCACAAAGCATATAGACATGAGATACCACAGGATCAAGGAGCTGATAGAGGAGGTGAAGTGGAACTGATGAAGATCCATACTAAAGAGAATCAGTTTAATGCACTCATAAAGGTACTCCCCAGAGATAGCTTTCGGATGTGTATGGCACGGATGAGTTTATAGAAAAGAGCTGAGTTCACAAGAACTTGGAAGCACCAAGATGGAGAATGTGAGCTTAGGTGTGGTGCTCCCAAGCCTTGGAAGCATGAAAGAAAAGATCATGAAAAGATGGGAGCAAGCTATAAAAAAAATTAGCCTAGATAGCAAAGCTTTAGAAACTTAGCTAACTTACTCTGAGACTGGATCAGCCAGATAGGAAGATGGCTCAGCTTAGTCTAGGACTGAGTCGATTATGTTTCAAAGAAAATCTAAATAGAGAGCAGTGTTTTCAGAACTACTGGCATGGTACACAAGTTAGTCGACTCAGTGATTTTATGAGCTGACCTAGTCATAGGTTAGCTGGTTCGGTCTGAAACTAGGTAGGCTCAGTGACGTGGGATCAGTTTTGTGCATGGATCTTTTTATGTTTGGAAAGTTCTTCTTTGAACTTGGAGCTTGACTCTATTATGTAGTATATATACGAAAAATAGATCAAGATTTATGTAATGCTGAAAAATATTGGAATAAAGCTCTTTTCTCCTACTGAAATCTCTTGTTCTTTCTTTCTCTTGAATCTTGAATCCATTATTCATGCTTCTGCATGGATCCTAGGAGAGTTCTTTTCTTGTTGCTGGCTAATCACCAGGTGCCATGTCAGTCTGTGAGGGGATCGTATTTTCAATAAAAAATAGGAGAAGAACCTCATCTTAACATGGATGAAGACCCTTACGAGGGATGTGTAGACCTCTGATTCTTAAATAGGATGGTAAATTTATTCTCAAGCAAGTTTGGAAAATTTTTTGTTGATCCTATATTGATTTTGATGATAACAAAAGCATTTGAGTATAGATTATTGAATTACTAACGTTGTTTATGAGGATGTGTAATTATAAATTTAAAGAGCTCACAAACTTCAATTATTTCCACTCGTCCAAATAAAGATTCATCACTCAAAATTGTAGAGAAGATACTTTAGTTTGGATATATCTCTTAAGAGGTTATAATGAAGATTAAATCAAGACAAAAAGGGCAAGTCTAGCTTACAAAGTAATTTGGAGAAGAAAGAATCATAAATAGTCTTTGGCACGCATGGCTCGTAAACTGGGCTGACCTAGTCTAGAACTGAGCTGATTTAGTCTTAGTGAAAGCAAAAGATAGAAAGTACAGAAAGTCAAATTTTTAAGATCTAGGAGATTAAGCTGACCTAGTTTTCAACTGAGCCGACTCAGTGACAACTAAGCCAACCTAGTTAGAAAGGTGGCGAACCTAGTCTCAGAAGATAGCGAAAGATAGAAACAGATATTTTGGGATCACTAAGACTAAGTCGATCCAACTAAAAACTGAGTTGATCTAGTTTGGACTGAGCTGACCCAGACAAAAACTGAGCCGACCCAGTGACTGTAATAGCTAATTTTCAGTTTCACAACTTTTTCACTCCACATGTCTTTCAATAGCTATTTTTGATTTTCTAATAGCTAGATCACTTTTAGAAGCCCTCCTAAATGACTTGTAGTGGTGTGAATCCTCAGGAATATTTAAAAAAATATTTGAGATAAAAAAGAAAACTTTTTTGAACCTACAAGAGAGAGCTTCCAAGCAATTTTTCAGATATTCAAGTGTGTAAGCCAAATATTAAAAAAGGAGTGCTTCTCAGAGTTACTTTTATCCTTCCGACATCCTCAATCTAAGAAGAAGTCAGGCCATTGCTATTGAAGATCATCTCCTATTTTTCTCAAGCATTCAAAGAGAAGAAAACAAGCCTACAAGCCAAGCTCCTAGAATTTCTTCTCTTAAGCTTTAAAGAGTTTGTTTTTGTTTTTGTTTTTGTTTATTATATTTTTTTTATTTCAAGTTTCTTGGGGTAAGAAACTTGGGTTAGTCCAAGCCTAAAATTGAACATTGTATGGTTTGATTAGTAAGCCAAAGTTAAAATCAATCTAGGTTGATTGTTAACCTAAAAAAATAATCATTGTATGATTGTGGTTGGTGAGCAAAGGTCAAAGTCAACTAGGTTAGACTGTGAATCCAAGTAAAACAATCGAACTATAATCAAGCTTAGTGATTATAGTTGAATTTCTAAGTGGTTTACTTAGAAAGTGGACGTATGTACTGAGTTTGGCACCAAACCACTATAAAACTAGTGTATTTATGATTATGTGTTCCTGCTCTATTACTTTCACTCACTGCACATTATATAGCTTATTTCATTTAAACACTTAATTAATTTAATCAGTTCATATCTCAAACTTAAATTTTAAATATCCAATTCATCCTGCCTCTTGGGAAGCCATCCTGAGGCAACAAGTGGTATCAAAGTAGGTGCTCTAATATTAGTTGTTGATCCAACTATCAAAGAGCTAAAGATTAAATGGCAATTTCAATTGGGGCTCCATTGGTTGAGGGGCAATTAACTAATAGACCCCTGCTATTCAATGGGATTAACTATATCTATTGAAAAGCACAAATGATGATATTCATCCAAGCATAAGATTATGATATGTGGAATGTTATAATGTTAGGGCCTCATGCACCTACAATCATAATTGATGGAATGTCCATCCTAAAACCTGAAAAGGATTAAGATGAACACAATAAGAAGAAAGCTCAACTTAATGTCAAAGCAATGAATGTTCTATATTATGCTTTGGATGCTAATGAGTTCAATAGAATATCAATATGTTTATCCACCAAAGAAATTTTGGATACACTTGAAGTCACCCATGAGGGTACTAGTCAAGTCAAAGAAATAAAGATAAATATATTGGTATGCAAATATGAACTGTTTAAAATAGAATCACACAAAACTATCACTGAAATGTTCATAAGATTCACTAATATTTTGAATGATTTAAAAAGTCTTGGAAGAGATTATTCTAACAGTGATGTTGTGAGCAAAATTCTTAGATTTTTATCGAAGAATTAGAAGCCAAAGGTGACTGCCATTCAAAAGGTGAAGGACCTAAATAGACTTGCATTAGAAGAGCTGATTAGTTTACTCATGACCCATGAGTTGAACATGAATCAAGAAAAAAAAGAAGTGAAGAAAAAGAAAAGTAATGCACTCAAAGCTGCTACCATGTGTGAAGAGGAAAGTGACTCCGAAGAAGACTCGAAGTATGATGAAGAAATGGTGCTAATCACTAGAAGGTTCAAGAAATTCATGAGAAGAAAGAAAAAGTTTGAATCAAAGAAAAGAAGTTATAGCAAGGGTGATAGTAGCAAAGAAAAGAAAAAAGAAAAAGAGAAAGATCAAATTATTTGCTATGAATGTTAAAAATCTAGACATTTTCGAATGGACTGTCCATTATTAAAGAAGAGCTCAAAGAAATCAAGAAAGAAAGTATTAAAAGCAACATTGAGCAATGACGAAGACTCCTCTTCAAGTGAAGAAGAATATCTAAGAGAAGAAAAAGCAAATCTTTATCTTATAGCATTGGAGGATGAGGTAAACCAAGATAACTCAATTTCTGAATTTACATTTGAGAAATTATATGAAGCCTTTAATGATTTACTTTGTGATTTCAAAAAGTTATCTCATAAGAACAAAGAACTAAAGAAAGAGAATCAATCTTTAAGCAAAGATAAAGCTCAAATAAAAAAAAATGTAAAGGAATTACAAACTAATCTAGATCAATCAAATGAAAAGATAATGTTCTTATAAGATGAAGTAATTAGATTATGGTCTATAGTAGATAAATATATGCTAAGCTCTAAAAATTTGCAGAAGATTATTGAGAATCAAAAGATGGCCATTGATAAAACTGGCATAGGATATAATCTATCAAGAAAGCAAAAATTTTTAAAGAATTCATATGCAAAATCTCAAAATTATGATAGAAGCATTACATGTTATAAATATAATAAAATTAGACATAAATTTATTAAATACAAATTTTTTAATTGAAGCAAATCAAAAGTGAAACAAGTTTGGATTTCAAAAGGAAGCATTTATGCTAACCTAAAAGACTCAAGTTATCTTGCGTACCTAAGTTTACTTGATTACTTGTGTAGATGTGTTTGGCATCCATAAGAGCTAAAAAAAGGTGGTACCTTGATAGTGGATGCTCGAGGCACATGACAGGAGATAAATCATAATTTATCTTTCTTGAAGCTAAAGATGGAGGTGTTGTGACATTTGAAGACAACAACAAAGAAAAAATTATTGGTCTTGATAATATTTTGATAACACCCTCTACTAGTATAGAAAATATTTTATATGTTGAAGGATTAATGCATAACTTGCTTAGTATAAACCAACTTTGTGATAAAGGCTTTAATATTTCATTCAAATCATTTCATTGCATTGTAACTAGTTCTTTAGATGATAGCATTAAATTCATAGGAAAAAGATATGAAAATATTTATATTATTGATCTTAATAAACTTAAAAATAAAAATATTGAGTGTCTTATTGCTATGAATGCTAAAATAAATGAATCAAGTTGGATTTGGTATAATAGATTTGGTCATGCAAGCATAGATTCATTGGCTAGATTGATTAAACTTGACTTAGTGAAAGGTTTACCTCAGATAAATTTTGAAAAGAATAAAGTTTGCAAAGCATGCCAACTTGGGAAATAAACAAAATCCTCTTTCAAATCCAAAAATATTATTTCAACTACTAGACCTCTAGAATTACTTCATATGAACTTATTTGGATCTGTTTCAACCACTAATCTTGGAGAAAAAAGATATGGTTTTGTTATAATAGATGATTTTTCAAGATATATATGGGTTTTATTTTTATCACATAAAGATAATGCTTTTGATATATTTAATGATCTATTTAACAAAATAACAAAGAAAAAAGAATGCAATATTTTTTATATAAGAAGTGATCATGACACGAAATTTGAAAATCAAAAGTTTGAAAATTTTTGTTCTAAAAATGGAATCAATCATAATTTTTTAGCACCTAGGATACCTTAACAAAATAGAATGGTAGAAAGAAAGAATAGAATATTAATTCAAATGGCATGAACCATACTTTGTGAAAGCAACTTTCTAAAATATTATTGGATGGAAGCTATTAACACCGCATGCTATGTGCTAAATAGACCATTAATTAGACCAATTTTAAAGAAAACTCTACATGAACTCTATAAAGAAAAGAAATCAAATATTTTATATTTTAAAATTTTTGAATGTAGAAGTTTCATTCTAATAAATGATAGAGATAAGCTAGAAAAGTTTGATATAAAATTAGATGAAAAAATTTTTCTAGGATATTCATCACATAGTAGAGCATATAAAGTATTTAACAAAAAAACATTAATTATGGAACAATCCATGTATATTTTTGATGAAATTAACTCTCTTAAAATATGAGAAGATGAACTTGATGTAGATGCAGAAATTCTTGAAAAAAATTGAAAGATATATCATTTGAAGATACTTTCTCTCTCAAGAAAAAGAAGCCAAAGAGCAAGAGGTTGAAGAAGAGTTGTCACAATCTCAAGATGATCAAAGTACATCCAACTTACTAAAGGAATGGAGGTATGATCATAATCATCTTAAGAAATTAATAATAGGTGATCCATCTCATAGAGTCAAAACTAGATTATCTCTTAGGAAAGCTATGAATCATGTTGCATTTGTATCTCATTTAGAACCTAAGAATGTAATTAAAGCTAAAAAAGGATTCAAATTAGATATTAGCAATGCAAGAAGGATTAAACCAATTTGAAAGAAATAAAGTTTGGAAGCTAGTTGAAAGACCTAAATATTTTCTTATAGTTGGTACTAAATGGTTCTTTAGAAATAAACTTGATAAGAAGGACAATGTAATTAAAAACAAGGCTAGATTGGTTGCATAAGGATACAATCAAGAAGAGGATATTGATTTTGATAAATTCTTTGCCCTGATAGCTAGACTTGAAGCTATTAGATTACTCTTAGTATTTGCATGCTTCATGAACTTTAAATATTTTCAAATAGATGTAAAGAGTGCATTTTTAAATGATTTAATTAAGAAGAAAGTTTATATAGAATAATCTTCAAGCTTTGAAAATCAAGAGTTACCTAATCTTGTATATAAACTTAAGAAAGCTTTATATGAATTAAAACAAGCACCTAGAGCTTGGTATGATAAATTGAGTAAATTCTTACTAAATAATAATTTTAAAAGAGGTAATGTAGATAAAATATTATTTATAAAAAAAGATTGAATGATTTATTGATTATACAATTATATGTGGATAACATTATATTCGGTGCTACTAATAAAACTTTGTGTAGAGAATTTGCTAGTCCCATGCAGGGCGAGTTCGAGATGAGCATGATGGGAGAGCTTAATTTTTTTCTTGAACTCCAAATTAAGCAATCAAATGAGGGGATCTTCATCAACCAAAGCAAATATATCAAGAAAATATTAAAATAAATTAGGATGGAAATATCAAAGGAAGTGGTACCCTCATGAGCATAAGTTGCAAGCTTGATCAAGATCCAAAAGAAAAGACAGTAGATCCTAAGCTATATCAAGGTATGATTGGATCTTTGCTATATTTAACTGCAAGTACGCCGGACATAATATTTAGTGTCTGCATGTATGCACGTTATCAATCAAATCCTAAAGAATTACATGTATTAGTAATTAAAAGAAATTTTAAGTATCCAATAAATACTCAAGATGTTGACTTATGGTATTCCAAACTATCTTCATTAGACTTAATTGGATATAGTGATTCAAATTTTGCAGGTTGTTGCTTAGATAGAAAAAGTATAAGTGGTACTTATCAATTTCTAGGAGTGAATTTGATCTCTTAGTTTAGCAAGAAACAAAACTTGGTAGCCTTGTCTATGGCAGAAGTTGAATATATTACTACTGAAAGTTGTTGTGCTCAACTATTATAGATCAAACAACAACTAGAAGATTATGATATTACTTGTAATAGCATTCTTATTCAATGTGACAATATAAGTGCCATAAATTTGACTAAAAATTCTATATTATACTCAAGAACAAAATATATAGAAGTAAGACATTATTTTATTAGAGAGCATATTCAAAATAATGATATACTTCTTAAATATGTGCCTACTGAAAATCAAGTTGTAGATATCTTTACTAAACTCTTGAATGAAGAAAGATTTTACACAATTAGAAAGTAATTAGGTTTATTTAATCTAATTTGTTAAATGAATATCTTGTGATAATTAATGAAATGATTGATTTTGATATGGTAATTTTTTCTGTATTTGTTCAATTTTTATCTTATTTAGAAAAGAAAAATAGATGACAAAATTTCTACCCTTAAAACTTAGAAGATTTAGCTCTTTGCCAAATTGAGCCATCCCATATTTGTTTCTTCTGAAAAACTTAGTCGACCTACTAATGGGCCGACTCAGTTTTTCTTCACAAAAAATTGGGCCGACTAAGTTGTCAGGATTTCTGTTTTTAAAACATAAAGACCGATGGCTTTTTGAGAATTCGTCTCTTATCCATCTACCAAGGAAACCCTAGAAACCTAAAACCCTTTCCTAGAAACCCATTTCCACTACTTTAAGATGAGATTTTAGAATCATGCCACCCAAGAAATGAACCGTAACTCCTTGATTAAGCATGCATGTCCAGTTCCACCGCCTAGAAGAGGGATTTATGGTGAAGAACGATGGATAAAGTTTTGAGAAGACCATTCATCTAGGTCATCTCAGTCTTCTTCATCTCCTCCAGCACCATCCACTCAACCCCCTCAGCCTCCTTCTCTAGTTTCCATGCCATCTCCCTCTTCCACACCCATTCTTTTTTCCTCTAGGGTAGTGACAACCGATAGAAGGGTGGATTTTGATTTTTTGGAAAAGGAAGGGTTTGAGTTTAGAGAGGGCTTAAAGTATCAAGGATGGGAACACTTATACTCTGGGATCAATCTTCCAACCAATCCGAATCTCGTAAGGGAGTTCTATAGTAATGCTAAGGTTGGATCAAATTTGTTTGAGATAGAGATAAAGAGAGTCAAGATCAATTTAACCATGAAGAAATTAGGCAGTTTACTTAGAGCGCCCACTGAAGGAGTTGAGAGATTAGATGATCGAGCAAGTGGTTTGCGATTATTATTTGGTAGGGATGATGCCATGCACTTTGAAGAAATCCATGCTAGAGACCTATCCATGGAGAATAGACTACTTCATCACATTTCAGCCAGGATTCTAGTCTCCAGAGTAGGAAGGTTTAATTTTCTCAACAAAAATGATATAGCAGTGATGTATCATATTCTAATGAAGGAAAAGTTTAACCTGCCAGCTTTGATTTTGAGGATGATGTAAGAAGCATCCCAAAGAGGAAAACTTGCTTTGCCATACGGGATGTTCTTGACATTGGTATTTCAAGACTTTGGAGTTAGTCTGGAAGAGGAACCTAGTAGGAAGCTACAACATTATGATACCTATAATTTGAAATCGAAGCATAGGATGAAATTTAAGAAGGTCAATGGCAATTAGATGAACCTAGATGAAGAAGGGGAAGAAAGACATGAGCCAGAGCCCGTGCCACAGCATCCTGTGCCTGCTCCATCTTCGTCTACTACCAGATTTGATGAGGATCAGATTGAGAAGATTGTGCAGCGTGTGTCGGCCAGAGTATATGATAGAATTTTAGTTGGTCTTCCTATTTAATGAAAAATGCTGTGAGGAAGTTGATAGGGACGCGATGCTGTCGTTAAGACATCGTGTTTATCAGTTTAATCCGACTTCTTAAAATTATTGAAAATACGTAAATAGTAGTGAGTCGGGTCGAATCCACAGGGAAGGTAGTGTTTTTAGATTTGAAATCTTTGATTTTATAAAAGAAAAAGATAAAAAAGAAGAGTTTTGAGATCAAAAGTGAAGTCGGAAAATAAAAAAAAGTAAAAATTAAAAGATGCAGGAATTTAAACTTGGTACTAAGATCTATTAGTTAGATCTTAGCATCTACTTGCAAAGCAATAATTTAAAGTGCAGAAATTAAATTACAATAAAAATAAAAAGCTAGAAATTAAAATACAAAAATAAAATTTTTATTAATTAAAATTTTCAAAATTTAAATACATAAAATTTAAAAAGAAATAAAATAGCCTGATCTCTGATCTTGGATCGGCATTGGCAGAAAGATGGTGTAGAAGCTCGGCTCTTCTTCTCGGCACCCGTTGCTTCGAAGCAGCCTTTAACCCATAGCCTGGCTTCGCCCTGTACCAAAGCTTCACCTTGATCGGAGATATCAATTTCTGATGGCCTGGGGTCCTTTTTATAGAGCTAGGAGGGCTGGATATTTTTTCTAAAGGCAATATGGGACTAATGCCTTTGTAATCATCAAAATACAAATAAATTTGGATAAAATTTGAATCAAAATAGCTCAGATACGACTCTGGTAAATCTGATAAAATCCAGCCGTTCAACAGGAATCCAACGGTCCAAAAATCATCAAAATCGGATGCAGATAAGCTCAGATCGGGTCGGATTAAATTCTGGCCGTTGGATCGCGCTTGATCGAGGAAATCTGGCCGCAAATCGCGCTTCGGGAGTCTTGATCGCCGCCGGCAGCGTTCTGGACCGTCGGATCATCGCCTGGATCGAGCGCTGCCGTCCGATGGTGATCCGCGTGATGTTTGTATCTGAATAAAATTCGGAAGCAACCACAGCCGTCCGATCCTGACCGCAAACAACCACATCCGTCCGATCGCGCAATAACTGTTCCCATGGACCGCGTGGACCGGCCGCACCGCACACCGCAACCAATCAGCGCCGCTGTTGTCGGACGAAAAGACTGAATTACCCTTGTGAGCCGCGATAAATTTCTGTAGACCCTTAAGGGGTCTAGGTCCACCACGTGGCAATCTCTGATTCGCCGGAATTTGCTGAGCTGGCGGTCCACGCCTGGATCGTGGACCGGCTGATGGCTTCAACGGCTGAGTCGGCTTGATGGCTCGGCTTGGCTTGGATGGCTCGGCTTGGCTTGGTGGCTCGGCTTGCGGAGCCGGCTGAGCCGTTTTCTTTTTTTTTTATTTAATTTTTATTTATTTTATATTTTTAAAAATTCATATCTTTTTCATTTTAGCTCCGTTTTACTTGAAATTTATTTCGTTGTGATCAGAAAAATGAGCTCTTTCTATTGATAATAAAATTTTATTTTTTAATTTTTATTAATTTTTATTATTTTTTAATTAATTTTTTTTAATTAATAAAAATATAAATTTTTCAAAAATTATATATAAATTGATTATTAATTATTAAAAATTAATATAAATTAATTGATAAATTAATACTTTTATTGGTAAATTTATGATGTTTATCAGAAGTTGTTCGTCGAATAGCATACTTCAGCACCCATGGATCCATCCTCCTCCGACCCTCCAGAATCTAGTGTTGATTAGGGGATGCATATAGTTATACTTAAAGTAGTTTGGCGGTAAAAGTCCATGTTATGTAATGTTCAAACTTTAGCATTTTGTAAATTTAGAACTTTTTGTATCTAATGAATGAATGAAGTTTGATTTTGATTTACATTATATCAAAATTTTCTTATAAAAGAATGAAATTTATCTCTTTTCATGTTTGAACAAATCTCTCTTTATATGGTATGTTTAAGTTTTTTTTTTTTTGATAATGACAAAAAGAGAAAGAAAAATGAGTATAAAATGACAATTGAAATACAATTAAGTAAAAAGAATGGGCACTACTTAAGTAAAAAAACTAAATAAAGAATGAGCAAGCAATTGCAATTCAATTGTAATAACTCGAATTGTTACATTGAAACCTCTTGAATTGCTAAATTGAAACCTCAGCACATAGTAAGGGAGAGCAACACAAAATTGTAATTAAATTGAACATAACTATCATATTCATGGGGAGCATATGTAAATTGATAAAATCTAAATGAATATAATGTATAAGTTAATTGATAAAATTAAATGAACATATCACTTTGAAATATGAAGAAAATGTTATACTCAAAATATTTTGTAATCATCAAAAAGGAAGAGATTGTTGACCCTAAATTGATTTTAATGATAACAAAAGCATTTAAGTATAGATTATTAAATTACTACTGTTGTTTGTGAGGATGTGTAGTTGTAAATTTAAAGAGCTCATAAATTCTAAGTATTTCCACTCATCCAAATGAAGATTTATCACTCAAGATTTTAGAGAAGATACTTTAGTTTGGGTATATCTCTCAAGAGATTATAATAAAGATTAAATCAAGGCAAAAAAGACAAGTCTAGCCTATAAAGTAATTTATAGAAGAAAGGATCACAAACAGTCTTTGGCATGCATGGCATGTAAACTAGATCGATCCGGTCTAGAACTAAGCCAACCTAGTCTTAATAAAAGCAAAAGATAGAAAATGTAGAAAGCTAGATTTTCAAGACCCAGGGGACTGAGTCAACATAGTTTTCAACTAAGCTGACCCAGTGACAACTAGGCTGACCCAATCAGAAAGGTAGCCGATCTAATTTTAGAAGATAGCAAAAGACATAAATAGGTGTTTTGGGATCACCAAGATTAAGCCAACCCAGTTGAAAACTAAGCCAACCTAGTTAAAAATTGAGCTGGCCCAGTGACTGTAATGGCTAGTTTCTAGTTTCATAACTTTTTTACTCCATATGCCTTTCAATGATTATTTTTGATTTTCTAATAGCTAGATCACTTCTAGAAGCCCTCCTAGATGACTTGTAGTGCTGAAAAACCTCATGAATACTTCAAAAAATATTTGGGATAAGAGAGAGAACTTTTATGAACCTATAAGAGAGAGCTTCCAAATAGTTTTTCAGATCTTCAAGTGTGTGAGCCAAATATTAAAAAGGAAGGAATATTTCTTAGAGTTACTTTTGTCCTTTCGATATTCTCAATCTGAGAAAAAGATAGGCCATTATTATCGAAGATCATCTCCTACTTCCCTCAAGCATTCAAAGAGAAGAAAACAAGCCTATAAGCCAAGCTCCCAGAATTTCTTCTAAGCTTCAAAGAATTTATTTTTATTTTTGTTTATTGCATTTTTCTTTTTATTTCAAGTTTCTTGGGATAAAAATCTTGGGTTAGTCCAAGCCTAGAGTTGGACGTTGTATGATTTGATTAGTGAGCCAAAGTTAAAATCAATCAGGATTGATTATTAGCCCCCAAAAATAATCATTGTATGGTTGTGCTTGGTGAGCCAAGGTCAAAACCAACTGGATTAGATTGTGAATCCAAGTAAAATAATCAGACTGTAATCAAGCTTAGTGATTATAGTTGAATTTCTAAGTGGTTTACTTAGGAAGTGGATGTAAGTGCTAAGTTTGGCACCGAACCACTATAAAACTAGTGTGTTTGTGATTGTGTATTCCTGCTCTATTACTTTCATTCACTACATATTATATAGCTTATTTCATTTAAGTACTTCATTAATTTAATCAGCTCATATAACTTAAATTTTAAATACCCAATTCACACCCCCCCCCCACATCTTGGGAAGCCATCCTTGGGCAACATTCTTATTCATAAACAAGGGAGACAGATCTATGAAAGGCTGAGCGAAACTTATTATTCCAAAACCAAATCTACTTCAGGAATAAAATGATAATGAAAAATTCAGCAAACGTCAAATTGAAACATGACAAAGAAGAATGATGCAGAGAAACATCATTTTATCAAGTGAAAGTCATTATAAAGGTCACAAAGACCAATTACAAAAGCAAAAAGAAAGAAAATGAAGTTCTATTCAAACTTCGGACTGCCAGCTCCAGCCATCACCAAGGAGTGTTTCAGATCATTTACTTGATCTTCGAGTTCCTTCCTTATTGATAAACACTTGCTAAACAATTTTCGAGCTCTTCTTGCATCTTCTTCTGCTTCTCTCAATCTCTTTTGAAGAACTGTAGATTCATCCTTGGCATTCTTAATAGCGTTATCTTGATATGTCATCTGAATTTTTAGTTGAAAAAGCTTGAACTTATTCTTGTCATAGACTTTGGTGACATTCACAAGCCTATTCTTAACTGAAGTGATTTCGTCCAAGTCCCTGCTTGGACTGGCTCGAGTATTTTCTACAAGTTCCTTCCTAAGCCAAGCTATCTCATTATTGGCTATCCGGAGCTGGTGTTGGAGATCAAAAATTCTCTTGCTCTAGCCTAGCTTGTAGTTCTCGTACCTCTTTTCGGCTGCACATAACTGATCTTAAAGTTCGAAGAATCTCTTAGACCAGTCCCAGCCATACTCTTAATTTTAGGACCAGAGCGATCTTTTCTCCAATTGTTGGATCTTCTCCCTCGCATCTTTGAGCTTGGCCTTAAGAGAATAGACTTTAGCAGTTAAAACCCAAGACTTTTTGCTAGCAAGCATTATTGTTTATTTGAGCTCTTCAGACAGATGATATTTCCTTGAACTATACTCCCTAAAAGCTTATTTTGAAGCTTGGCATAGGCAGGTGATTTTGGTAGAAGCTATTGTATAATTGCTCTTTGATTTTTGAAGCTCGTCCTTGATTTTTTTCAACTCTTTGTTGGCCTGACGAACTTTTTTCTTCAAAGTTTTTATGTGAGCTCTAAGGGGAACAGCCTATAGTAATGGAGCAGCTTTGACCCACAATTGAGCTCAATGATAAAATTTGCAAACTACACTCTGCTTCATGAATGTATTACAACACACAAAGGTATGGAAATGTTCAATTTCATTGCTCAAGAAAGATTTTAAGTACATATGGAATAAAAGAAAAAGAAATGTATGATCAAAGGAGATCTCCGACCTCTAGCTGGAGGACAGTAGGAGAGCTCAGTCCAGCCTCGGTGGGTGTTGGCTCCTCGACGGGCTTAGGGACATTGATGGTAGGTCCAACGAAAGGAAGATCGGCTCCAGTTATGGAGGGCTCAGCTTCGTCATTAGAAAGATCCTCTGGTTCATCCTCCAGAAAGTTGAGGTCTAGTTCGGGATATCTTTCGGCGACCCTCTATTGGCAAATGTTGAAACCCTTGTTGAAGGCTTCCCTGGCAAATTCGATCTTGACATCTTCAAGTTCTTTCGAAGCCTTAAATTCTGACATGGCCTGCTTCTTGGCTTCGGTCATCCTCTTTTCCCCTTTAGAAACCTCGACCTCAGCCTTCTTTCTTTTCTCCATTTTTGAAGCTAGGTTAGTCTCCAGAGTATTTTTTATTTTCATCGAAGTTTGCTCCATCTTTGAATGCCTCTCTAAGATGCTCAACCTCAGTAGAGTTCCTTTCTGCCTCCTTTAGCACCTCCTTAAGATGCTCAACCTCAACTTTGGATTCCTAAGCTTCTATCTTGGCAACTTTAGCTTCTTTCATAGCTTTTGAAGCCTCGGCCTCGTGAATGTTAACTACCTCGATGTTGGCAAATAAGTGATGATCAAACTACAAACAACAAAGTTAATTTTACTACTAGAAAACATATATGACTGAATTTGAAAATGACAAGATAGCTACCCCAAGAAAAGCTATGAATGAGTCCTTTCGATCTTGAATATTCATTTGGAGGATCTTCTCGATCACATTTGGCAATATGCACCCCTCCATGAGACTTCAGACGACCCTCCAATTATCAAATGAAGCTCGTTTCTAGTCTATGTTGTTGTTGCTCGACTCCCCAAAGTTTTCTTGCGACCATACTTTTTTGACCATCGATTTCTTCTTCTCCACCTCTTTCTTCTTCTCGATAGGAGGCAGTGGGACAGCAGCCTCTAGTAGCGATTGAGCTTGAAGTCAATAGAGTTTCTTTGATTTCTAGGATGGAGGTCGCGGGAGCTGGAATGGTCGAGCTTGGCCTGGAATTTTGGCCCATTTAGATGTTTCTCCTAGGCTAGTACCTTTCCTTTTCTAACTTCGACATTCCTTCTGCAGTCGTTTGAGTTCGTCTCGAGTCATCTCTATGAAAATAAATGAGCTGAGGTTAGATAAAGATGAAAAGGCAAAAGAAATATAAGTTAATACCTTCGAGATTAATAGGACTTAGATCGAGGTTGAAAAGGATCCGGTCATCTATCAGTTGGATTAGTAAAGAAGCTTTATAGTTTTTCAGAACCTTGATGAAGTCAAGATCCTCTCGCTCCAACCTCGAGGCCTTACAGACAAATTTCCTAAGCTGACCCCAGTGAAGAAGTTTTCACTCAAGTGAAAGGTTAGACACAAAGAAGAACTTTTTCTTACAGTTATGAATGGAGGATGGGGCACCCTTGACTAACCCCTTCTTACTGAACTAGGAAGAAGCATACCACCAGTTCTTAGCAGTGGGGTAGTGTTTGAAAGTAAAAAAGATTCAGAATAAAGAGATGAAAGGTCAAACCTCAGCTAGGAAGCAAAGCGCTAAAAATTCTATAATAAAATGAAAGAAGTTCGGAATGATAGAGAAAAAAGATATATCAAAAAAATGAAAAAGTTTAATAATGAAAAGGGAGAATCGGTAACCTAAGCCCAGCCTGAAGAGCCTCTGTATTTAAATTAAACCAACCTAGAGGGGGAGAACAAATTTAGCCGTCTGATCCAGGAAGCTCAAGTTCGTATTCAGAAGGAACTCCATATCGAATCTGAATGAAAGAGAGGTCATCGGTGGAAAGGGTAGAAACAATAGTCCCAGGAACAAAGGTTGGACGAGCTTCACCTCTAAGGTCGGATTTAACCTCGGATCTAGGATTTGGAAGGTTCAACCCAGACAAACTTTTGGAGGGGCAAGATCAGGAATACTCAAAGTCTTGGGAGGCCATTTTGGATCAAGAAAAATTGAGAAAAATCTATCAAAATTCAAAGAAAATCGATGAAAAAACTCAGAAACTAAATGAACAATAGATGAACCCTGAAAGACCCCTAAAAATAGAAAGAAGATAAGAAAATTTAAAGAAAAAGTTAAGACACTAACCTAAAGAGGCAGGAGACTTGATGTGATGGTCGGAGTTGCAGACAACGGACGGAAAGGGGGTGATCGGAGCTGAAAATCCTAGAAGGGTGAAGATAGCCAAAGTTGAGGAAGGCGATGGGAGAAGAAGAAATGAAGAAGAAGAAACTCAGAATAAGCAAGAGAGAGAAAAAAGGGGTTTAAATAGATAGTAGTGCTTTAAGCTGTTATATTATGGATCGCTAGTTTCGAATCTCGGCCTTTTGCATGTTTTCTTCATTATTACGGTTATAGATGTCAGATAAAATAATGATTGCACCATATAATTAAGCTCCATGCCAAACAAAATTTTGAAACTCGAGGTCGTCTTGAGCCATTCTATAATAAAGGAGCTTCCATGTTGGTTCAAATAATCCAAATTATGTCACATTCCAAAGGTAGAAAAGCTAAATGGGACTTCGACGATCGCAAATAATAGTGCTTTCTTCACCCGATCTTCGAACTTGAAAGTAGAGAGACAAGTATTGGGGGTAAAACATCTTCCGTCAAAGTCTGATAAGGCTTGATCTTGGTAGAGCCCCATCTAGATCCAAGACACACTCTAATCTGAGGTTGAATTAAGTCAATCCCCTGGTCCAGGTGAGCACCAAAGGATCAACCTTCAAATTTAGCTAAGCTCAGAGCTTCAATCAAGAGCGGCTCTTACCAGAAATAATAATAATTTCTATCGATGTTTGATCTTGTGTGTTAGCTGAGCTCCTCCACTCCAATCCTCCAATTCAATCTCAACAACAGTAGATCTTGCCAAGATCACACCCTGAATCTCGGTCAGATGAACTTGAGCTAGTAAAAAAAATTCGTCATCTGCTTGATTTTGATCTTCAGTCCGGGATAAACAATAGCCACTTCACAAACATTAAACTTTAGTGCTATCTGATCCTAACTTTAGGCCGACCTTGGATACTGGCCGAACTTGATCAAAACAACTAGAGTAGCTTCACCATAGTTTTAATTGAAGAACCCATTATTTCTTTCCGACTTCAAGTTCCTTCAGACCAATGTACCAGCTCCCACCATCAGCCGACCTTGAGGATGATCGAGCTTCCAAAAGTAGTTGAAATAATTCTACCATGGTTCAAATCTAGAACTTGATCTATGAACTCATCACTTTCAGCCTAAAGACCAATTTTCAAGCTCAATCCTTTCGATCCTAAACCCTCAATGGCTTAACCCTAAGTCAAGTGACTCATGATCAAGCTCGAAAGTATCCGACATTTTGTCTTGAACTTTAGCAAAAAATATTCAACCACCAGCAAGTCATGATAAATAACAACCCACTCTCCATAACAAACTATGAGCAATCCAAATGGCCCACTGATATTTAGTTATGGCTATAACTATCAATCTATTATAGGATCCATCTATAAATAGGATCCTCCAAATACGTTCTCATCTCTAAGCTTCTTTCTCATCTTCAATCTCCTGAGTACTCTATTCTTGTTAGCCAGAATACTAACTTCACCATCGAAAGGTCCATGCTGGAGCCACTTCCGACCAAAACTTTATCTTATAGGTTTCACCGATGAGATCCTAATTTCCACCTTCAACAATCTCCAGTGGCCATCCATTTTTTGCACTAACAATTACTATAATAATCTATTTATTAGTTTTTACTTATCTTAGCCTTGATGAATATGATTTTTAGCATAGTTATTATGGTTCAACCATGTGCAAACTATTAGATGTGTGCCTTAGAAATCAGATTGGCTGATACTTATAATACACTTCTAAGAATAATTTTATAATTTTGACTTAAAATTAATAAAGAGTTATTTTTATTCTATCACATTATGTACATAGTATCTGTGATACATCTCTTGAGTTAATGGTAATGACAATTCATATATTTAAGAGTTAAAAATTTAAGGCATGTATTGTCATAATTAATTGATAAACTGCTCTCGATCATAGGATCATTACGAGAATGATGATCGATCCAAAAAATCAATGTACGATTATTTTCTTAAGATAGATGAGTCTTGAGCTATGGTGTGGAGACACTAGAGCGAGAGTACAGGTACTCGTTAGAAAATGAGGGCATTAAGCGTGACCACTTCGAGCAGTCATAAGGGAATCTACCTTCTTATCAATGACTGGCTCGATGCTGCAGTGATGTATCTGATTCTTTGACCTGAGGTGCATCGATAGTTCACTTTGAGGGTGCTATAGTTTGACTACACTATAATTCGATCTCCTAGCCATTTAAAATCTTGAGATGTATGTTGGTTATAGCATGTTCATTGTAGGAATTGGATTGCACCAATAGGAGATCTATCTACCTCGATAGATGAGGAGTAGTTCTACGATGATCATGAGATTGAGTCCATAAGCCCATGGCCATGGTAGTGTAAAGATGATAGAAAGAATTTCTATTAGGATTTTACATCGGATTCGAATCAAATGATTAACTCATATGACAGATGTTGGGTTTGATGAGTTTACCTTAATGCTAATCCTATCGGAGCTCAAGATGGAAGAACCCAATCACACAGATAGCTACACTAAGAGATTTATTTTCGATTCTGATGGATTGCTACCATACACTACTAGGTGTCACTGGTGAATTTTGAAAGCAATTAGAATGATCTTGATGATCAATCATTCTAATTATATGAATCAAAAAAATTTTGGTCAATCGAAAGGTATTTCGATGATATCGATGATAGAGATCATAATAAATCTCATTACCATATAGAACTAAACCTAACTGGATCACACAAATAAGAATTTAGATTTAAATATCATCAATTGAGCTAACCTAGTTTGATTGATTAGGATTAGATCCAATTAGGTTCAAGAAAATCATGCTAGCACGTGATTGAGCCTAAAATTCTCCTTCTATAATCTTTCTGGTTCGTCTCAGCTGAGCCAAAGTAGTTTGGGCTCACCTAAGAACCCAGTATAGGTTTTGTCCTGGTCTGATTGAAGCTTGTCCAGGTTAAAAAAGAATTATCTTAATTTATCAGATAAATATATAACAACACCTGCCAATTTGTATATTTGATAGGACAAGACCTGCCAATTCTTGTCACTGTCAAGACATGGGGTCAACACGTTGATCTAGATACAAGAAAGAAGGACCTTGGGCGTGCGCCCCCTAGAGATCTTCTAGGGGCACAAGCCCCCTTAGATTTTCATGCAAGAGCAGAGAGCACATGCCCCCTAGGCGTATGCCCCTTGTGGATGAGAAGGAAGAGTCCCATTTGAATGGGACTCTAGGTTTTTGATTGGATCAAACTCCTAGGTGAAGGAATCAGATCTAGGATTTCAGGACTAGATCTTAAAACTTTTTTAAGATCAGACAGCAAAAAATAAAAATTAATCAAAATTAATTTTAAATATCTAAAAATATTCTAGATCTATGCTCTATTATATGATCATGGCATGTTATTAAATCAAAAATTAAAAATCTAAAGAAGAAACTAAAATATGTTGATTACATCAATATGTATATACACTACATCTAATGCAGGTATGAAAATAATAGATCAGATCTATTATCTGTACAAGTTAGATGTTCTAACTTGCTGATCTAGACTTGAGGATGAAGTTGTGAGCTGCACACGCATCTGACCTCTAGGAGTCATCCACACGAGCCTACGATTACGATCAAAAGTTCAGATACTGAAAATCAACACAGTATGCTAGTACTGTACTGATCCTTCTTTGATGGTCAATCTGAAACCACCTTCTTTAAATCTTAGACTCTCCAATTTTTAGAAGGAAGGGGAAGAGATTTTAAACTTGAGACACTTCTCAAAAATCTCTAAAGAAGGAGGAAGAGATCAAAGAAAAATCCTAAAAGAAGAACCCTTCTTCTTATTCTTTATTCTCTCACCTAGACACCTAGATTGGTGTCTATGAAATCCCCATGCCCCAATACTCTTTCTCCCTAATTTTCACACACCTCAAATATCTCTCAATGTCTGAAATATATTCAAAAATCAGCCTAAACAAGGAATGTCCAAATTATGCAAGAAAAGGGATGCCCAACTCTTGGGCGCCCCTTCCTTTTTTACTGTGGACCATCAGGTTTTGTTGTACAAAAGCCTCTCTAAAAATCATGAAAATCTCAGAAAAAATCTGGATGAAATCGGTGCACTATAGGAAGAGTTTTGGTTCCCTAAAATTCTATCTCATAGAATTTGAAATCAAAACAATTCCTACTTTGACTTGGTTCACACTTAATTTATCATGTAAGAAAGAAAGAGGAGGACTTTGGGATGTGGTGGGCTTCTCTTGGCCTAGAGAATTCACACAAAATCAAAGGGGGCATGAAGGGTAGGCGTTGGGACTAAGGTGGTACAAGGAGGGAAGTTCCTAATCTTACTAGGATTCTTATTTTGACTTGGTCCAACATGGTTTCTCAAATCAAATCAAACCAAAATTAATTCAACCCAATTAAATTAGATCTTAAACTAATTAAAAACTTAATTAAATTAGATTAAATTAAATTTAATTTTAATTTAATTTTTTAATTAAATTAGAAAATTGGGTTGACCCAAGTCCTAGTTGAACTAGGACTAATTCTTCCTTGCACTTGGCTTATCCAATAAACTAATTGAACTTGATCCAATCAAGCCCAAACCAAATTTAATTAAATTATATTTAATTAAACTTAATCTTAGCTCTTTGGCTTAATCAAATTAAGATAATTGGTAATCAAATTGCTAATCAATCCTCCTGCAACACTTACACTCGGTTAAACATCAATCGTATTGATCGTTTAATCCTAGAATAATTCTTAATCATTAATCAACCATCCGATCAGATCATAAACTCTAATGTGTATGACCTCATAGGTCCAAATCTAAGTCGATAGCATAAGAATAAATTTTTGTACTAATCGATGTGACTATCTAGCAATGGTATCCAACGGTCGAATAGGTCAAATGTGTAGAATAATATTCTTAGAATCCATGCGGATATAGTTTTCATATAATTTATCCTCTTGACCAAAATGCTCGTAGGATACCTCAGAGTTTAATTATCAACTTTGATAAAATTGTCCATATTGTATCTTAAAATATCAAATCCATCTGATGGATTATCTTGGCTAAGGTTTTGCTATATTGAAATATAGTGATACATTTTTCTCTAACTCTTAGAGTGGTTAATTCCATCTTGATCACACTCTAACTTCATAAGTACTTGACTGTGCCTAGAAGCCTTCCATTATTAAATTAGAAATTCAGTTAGTCCGGTACCAAAGCATAGTAAGTTGCTTGTAAGTCACTAAGGTGTTATCAAGTCTAAGGGACACTTATACCTATATCCTATCAGAGACATTCTCGACAACAGAATACTCTAGAGTTGGTCATGTTCAATGATGATGTATCCATACATTTCATCTGTATGCCATACCAGTATCTCCACACTCCTTAGTTAAGAAGACAACCAACCTATATAGCATACAACAATCTATACTCGATAGACACTGCCATCCTAATTAATAGCCTATCATTTGATCATGAACAGATTTAAGGACTAATCGATAAATCCTCTTTTTATCAAAGCTAAATAGTTCTAAGGACTTCATCATAATAATGGAGTTCATTAGAAGATGAATACTTTATGATGAAAAAATATCAAAAATATATTTTATTTATTAATGAATCAATTATATATATAATGTAGCTCAACCATCAATTGGCTAATGATTGACTTTGGAACACATTTTTTAATAATTTTCACTCATCCTAAAGCCACTCGGCATAGTATCTAATACCTATCTTTGACTTATGATTGTCGAACTCCTTTATCGCTAGGGCTTTAATGAAGGGATCGGCTAGGTTCTCCTTTCCATCGATCTTCTGAAGGTCGACATCATCTTGATCCACGATCTTTCAGACCAGGTGAAAGTGGTGCAAGATGTGCTTCGTCCGTTGGTGTGTCTTTGGTTCCTTTGCTTGAGCTATGACATCAGTGCTATCACAGTAGAGCAGGACCGGACCATCTAGGAAGGGTGCTACTCCGAGCTTGATGATAAACTTTCTTAGCCACATGACTTTTTTTGTAGCATCTGATGCTGCGATGTACTCTGCTTTGCAAATAGAGTCAACCACAGTATACTACTTGAAACTCTTCCAATAGATAGCTCCACCATTTAGAGTAAAGATAAATCCCGACATGCTTCTACTGTCATCATGATTAGATTGAAAGCTAGAGTCTGTAAATCCCATAAGTTTCAGATCTGACTCACCATAAACCAACCATTAGTTCTTAGTATTTTTCAAATACTTAAGGATGGTTTTAACTACTTTCTAGTGGTTTTCTCCAGGGTCAGACTGGTATCTACTCGCTACTAGTGAGTATGCCACGTCTGATCTCATGTTATGGCATACATGATAGATCCCACTACCGAAGCATATAAAACTCTACTCATACGCTTTCTCTCTTCAGGAGTTGTCGGACAATCCTTCTTAGAGAAAAAAATTTCAAGGCCTATCGAGAGATAGCCCTTTTTGAAATTCTCCCAAGTCCTTCATGGAGAACTATGATGACAACCAGACTTTTATTTCTTACAGTGCGAGGATTTCATTCCCAATTAAGAGAATGTCATCCACGTACAAGACAAGGAATACCACTATTGGATCATTTGCCCATTTATAAATGCAGGGCTCTTCTCCATTCTTAATGAAGCCATACGTTTTGATCACCTTATCAAAATGCATGTTCCAACTCCGAGATGCCTGCTTCAATCCATAAATGAATCTCTAAAGCTTGCACACCTTGGACTCATTTGTGGATGTGAATCTTTCAGGTTGTGTCATATACACCTCTTTGGTCAGCTCTTCATTTAGAAAAGTTATCTTCACATCCATCTACCAAATCTCATAGTCTAGATGGGCAGCTATCGCAAACATTATTCGAATAGATTTGAGCATTATCATAAAAGAGAATGTCTCATTATAGTCAATACCATAATGTTGACGATATCCTTTGGCAACTAGACGAGCTTTATAGGTCTCCATCTTTTCGTCTGTGCCTCTTTTCTTTTTGAAGATCCATTTACATCCAATGGATTTAACCCCTTCGGATGGGTCAACCAATGTCCACACATCATTGACCTTCATGAACTTCATTTCAGATTTCATGGCCTTAAGTCATTTCTCAGAATCGGATCTCTGCATAGTATCTATATAGGTGATCGAATCCTCATCGTTCTCATCGAGTTTGATGGGATCATCATCGTGGACCAAGAAATTGTAGTATCTATCTAGATAATACGATACTCTATTGGATCATCTTAATGATGCAGATACACTAGGCTCCGAATCTAATCAAATCAAATCTAACTCAAATTCAGCTATATCGATTTTTTTACCTGCTGAACTTCATCAAGTTCAACCTTAGAGGTAATAGCTCCTTCACCAAGAAACTTCTTTTCCAAAAAGGTTGCCTTAAGACAGACGAACATCTTTTATTCATCGACATGGTAGAAATAGTATCCTTTGATCTCTGTTGGGTACCTTATAAATGTGCACTTGTCAGATCTAGGTCCAAGTTTATCTATAACTAATCATTCGACATAATTCGGGCACCCCCAAATCCTAAGGTGTGAAAGTGCTGGCTTACATCCTATCCATATCTCATATGGAGTCTTAACTATAGACTTACTTGAAACCTAATTTAATAGATAACAAGCCGATTCAAGTGCATATCCCTAGAAGGATATCGACAAGCTGGCAAAATCCATCATGGATCAGATCATGTCTAACAGAATCTGATTCCTTCTTTCAGATACACCATTATGCTGTGGTATTTCTAGAGGAGTCTATTAGGAGAAAATCTCATTCTCTCCTAGATATATAAAAAACTCACTAGAAAGATATTCCCCTCCTCGGTCAGACCGAAGAGTTTTGATACTCTATCCAATTTACTTTTCTACTTCACTTCGGAATCGTTTGAATATTTCAAATGAATTCGACTTGTGTTTCATCATATAGACATATCCATATCTGAATAAATCAACTATGAAAGTAATGAATTAGAAATATCCACCTCTGACATTTGTGCTCATTGATCCACATACATCAGTATGTACCAGACCTAAGAGCTCAGTGGCTCTTTCACCATTTTCAGTAAAAGATGACTTGGTCATTTTACCAAGAAGACAAGACTCACAGGTTGGAAGTAATTCACTATTGCTAATTTTGAAGATTTTCTCTTGAGTCAACCTATTTATCCTATTCTTATTTATATGATCTAACCTATAGTGCCATAAATAGATATCTGACATACTATCTAATCTTGGATGCTTGCCAGTTGAATAGACTACGTTAACAGGTTGTGATAGCATATACACACCATTATTCAAATATCCACAGAACATAGTGACACCACTCATAATGATATTATAAATTTATTTCTTAATTGATATTTCATAATCATTTTTCGCCAAAAGGCCTATAGAAATAACATTCAAAAAAAAATTGGAATAGAAATGACAATCACTAAGAACAATGGTATGGGACTCAAATATAAGTTTCAAAATTTTTAAAACTAGAATTAGAACTGATCTTCCATCTCCAACATTCAGAAACCTTTCACTTTGCTCGAATCTCCTACCAACTTGCAACCCCTGCAATGAATTACAAATATGGTAAAGACTATCGGTATCCAATATCCAGTCAATAATATCATAAATAAAGAAATTGCAAAGAGTTATCATATAAATATCTTGCCCAATAATTATTTGCTTCTTTCTTTGCCTGTTCGGATCCAGAGAGGCAATGTACTGAGGACAGTTTTTCTTTCAGTGCCTCCGCTTCTTGTAGAAGAAGCATTCAGCTAGACTCTTATCGAACTTGATCTTCCTGATTTGGTCTTGCATAGATGTCCCAGCCTAAAATTGCACCTTCTTAGCTTTCTTCTTGTTGTTCTTCTTCTCTTTCCTAAAGGGTCGAGAACTAGAAGACAAACCTCTCATAATGTTTACCAACTTTTTGTTAGATATATGTGCCCTAGAAGCCAAAATTGACTGACACTTGTAATACACTTCTAGGGGCAAAATTATAATTTTGACTATAATCAATAAAATGGATTATTTTCTATCATATATGTGTATTTAGTATCTATGATACATCCTTTGAGTTAATGGTAATGATAATTCATATTTTCAAGAGTTGAAAATTTAAGACATGAATAATCATTATTAACTCATAAAATACTTCCGACCAAAGGATCATCACGAGGATGGTGATTGATCCAGAAGGTTGGTGTACAATCACTTCTTTTTAGTAGATGAGTCTTGAGTCTATGGTGTGGAGACACCAGAGCGAGAGTACAGGTACTCGTTAGAGAATGAGGGCACTGAGCGTGACCACCTCGAGTAGTCATTAGGGAGTCTACCTTCTCGTCAATGACTGACTCGATGCTGCAGTAGTGTGTCTGGTTCTTTGACCTGAGATGCATCGGCAGTTCACCTTGAGGGTGTTATAGTTTGACTACACCATTACTCGGTCTCTTCTAGCCATATGGAATCCTGAGGTGTATGTTGGCTATAGCATGTTCATTGTAGGAACTGGATGGCATCAAGATGGAATCTATCTACCTCGGTGGTAGAGGAGCAGCCCTATGATGATCATGAGAATCAAGTCCTGAAATCCATGGCCATGGCAGAGTGAAATAATAGAAAGAGTTTCTATTTAGATTTTCACATCAGACTCGAATCGAATGATTACATCATATGACAGAGACTAGGGTTTGACGAGTTCACCTTAACCCTAATCTGATCGGGGCTCAAGATAGAAGAACTTAATCACACAGGTAGCTGCACCAAGAGGTTCGCATTCAGCTCTGATGGGTTGCCACCATATACTGCTAGGTGTCACTGGTGGATTTTGGGAGCAATTAGAATGATTTAGATGATCGATCATTCTAGCTATTCGAATCAGAAGAGTTCTGATCCATCGAAAGGAGTTTCGATGATGTCGATGATAGAGATCATGACATATCCCATTACCATACAGAACTGAACCTAACTGGGTCACACAAACAAGGGTTTGAATCTGGTGATCATCAATTGAACTGATCCTAGTTCAATTGATCTGAATGAGATTCAATTAGGTTCAAAAAAATCGTGCTAGCACTCGATTGAACCTAACGTTCTTCTTTTACTATCATAAATAGTTGTCCTGACTGAGCCAAAGGAGTTTGTGCTCATTTAGAGGCCTTCACTTTGTCTGACTGGAGCTTGTCCAAGTCAGAAAATAGGTTGTCTTATTTTGTAAGACATTACCTACCATTTTTGGTCACCTGCCATTTCTCGTTCTTTGACTTTGGTCAAAAGTTGACCTTTGACTGGTCAAATGTTGACCATTGACACTTTGACTTTTGTCCATGTGTCATGCACCTATTGGAGAGTGGTGGGGGCCTGTCCCCTGCCAGAACCTGGCAAGGAGGAGGGCGCACGCCACCCTAGGCGTGTGCCCAAGCTGAAGGCGCCCAGGAGTCCCTATTGGATAGGGACTCCATCTCCTTTTTGGATTTTGATTAGAGCTCTCCTAAGAATCAACTTTGACTGATCTTAGGCACCATCTAAGAAGGAATCCAAGAGACTATTTCCACCAATCAGATTTAGATCTGATTTCATAAAGGATTGTGATTGGTTGGGAAGAAGAGAAGTTGGATCACGCTTAGTCTATAAATAAGACCCTGCACCCAACTCAAAGAGCATCACAATTCTCCACGCCCCAAGGCTACTTCTCCTCTCCTCCATGCCAAAGCACCTTCTCCCTCTCCTCTCCACATCCAAAGAGGTTTGGATTCTTGATTGGTGCAATCTAGATGAGAGAAAGGCGACTGAAAGCTAGAAGGCTGCGCTGCTGCAAAGGACGACTGCTGATCTTCGTAAGATGTTTTGAAGATCCTCTAAATTAGATCCAGATCTGATTTTTGGAGACGTAATAGAGAAGAAGAGGATCTCCAGATCTAGCCCAAGTGGATATCAGTAGAGGCCAGGCACTTGCATGGCTAGATCCAGAACCTTCCACTGCTTACAGGATCATCAACGAGTAATAGGATTACCCACTTTAAGATAAATTAAATTTAATTTAATTTATCTAAATTTATTTTAATTATTAAAATAATAAGAATCAGATCTAAAATATTCTAGATCTGATTAGGATCAAAAAAAAAAATTGAAATATATCTCTTGATCTGATCAGATCTGAACGAACCTAGTCCGAAAAATCTGGATTTTCCTTCACTTTTTATGGAGTTGGTGATTCTTCTCAAAGTTCTAAAGCGACCCCATTAACCCATGGTAGTCTACTTCAGGCTTTATCATTCTAAAATGAGTAAGGAATGAAAGAAAAGACTTGGGCAATGAGTTTAGTATTGCATTCTTCTCAAGCTGATCGATCATATACAATACATGATCAGTGACAGAGGTATCATCCCGCATCCTGGCATTGAAGATGGCACAACTAGTCTTGTGTCTCTCCACATCATCAGGCGTGCTAAAGGAATTCTCTAATACTTGAAGTATGTCCTTTAACTGAGCCATCTTAAATCTGTGACTGAACTCATTACTCATAGTAGCCAGCATAATGCAGCACATCGTGGTACGATCACTCAGCCACTTCTGATAAGTATCTCTGACTGTTCCACGTGCATTGGTAGCTGGCTCTTCAGGTGCAGGATCTGTTAATACATATAGGATCCATTCATGCTCTAGGATAATTTTCAACTTTCGATATCAACTACCGAAGTTGGATCCCACCAACTTATCATTGTCCAATAATGATCGGAGCGATAGGAAAGTGTCATATCTGCACAAAAAAAAATCATAACCTAATTAGTAATTGATCCATTAAATCTAAAGATTTGAATTTTAATCAAAAGATTCTTCTACTATTTTATTCGAATTGATAGTCTCTACCTCCAATTCGAGGAATTATCCTAATTCTTTAGTGGGTACTAGAATCCATATAGACTGCACACGAGCCCAACTTTGGTTAGCCAACCCATGTACATCTAAGGATAGGTTCATAACCAATTATTTCTTTAAATAATTTTTAATAATTAAATTTTGCCTCGGTTCATAATCAGTAGGCTTTGGCCTTCACTAAAAAGATCCAATTAAGTCCAACCATTAACATGACCATACTTGGCCCATCAAACCAATAAATGATTAGGCCCAACTTTGGTTGGCCAACCTAAC
This sequence comes from Cocos nucifera, assembly GCA_006176705.1. Taxonomy (NCBI): domain Eukaryota; kingdom Viridiplantae; phylum Streptophyta; class Magnoliopsida; order Arecales; family Arecaceae; genus Cocos; species Cocos nucifera. Next base: position 273,943 of record QRFJ01001046.1, read on the forward strand.
CATCATTTAGAAAGATGCAGCTAAGAAATTACATAATGAATGATAATTCCATCAGTCGATGAACACCAGGCCTTTGGACCTCCAATGATTATCCAACTAATGGATTCATTATCACCCACTTTAATGAAAGGCTATAATCTAGTTATCATAATAACTATCTTATTTTAGGGACCTAATAATTTTAGAGGATTTAATTTGAAGATGAAGAAAGATCAAATGAACCAGTTTATCATAATCCTCCCACTGACTTCACCAAGTCAGCTTAAGGAAGATCATTAATAGGCTGGTCTAGAAGTACCTAAATCAGTCAAACTAATTTATCTAATTGACATGGGTCAACTCAAATAGTCAAGTGATCCGATCAAAACATAATTTCACCAAAAGATCAGATAAGTTCAATCAGTGGGAGGGTCTACCAAAGCTTATCTTAGATACCATCAGAAATGGCTAAGTAAGCAAGCTGTCAATTAAAGACCATAGGTCTGGTTTACCTTAGATACTAATTGGTTTAATTAATTTCAATTAGATGAACCTAATAGTTCATGCTGGATCGTATAGCCAAGAATTAAGTCCATCTTGAGTCTCGTTAAAGACATGAACTTGACCAACTATAACTATTATAATTGATCTAAAGAATCCATGACCTAAACTAAGATAATAATTTATTAGATTTAGTTAATTCTCGAATTAAGTCTATTCTTTAATCTGATCCTAGGTCTAACCCAATTAATGAACCTAATCCTCACTAATTTATTTAACCCAATATGTTATGATTTGTATCTTAGGATCTTTAATTCACAATCCGAGATCCTAATCAAACAACTTCTTAATTCTTAATTAAGTTTTGGGCTGAGGGTTGGGGTTCGGCTTTTCAAAAATAATTTTCATATTTGTAAAATATTTTTATAATATGATTCTATCAATCAAGTTGTATATTTGATTTATAATTAATATGCAAGTAAAATAAGCATGAAACTACTTTATATCTAATCTAAACAAGTTTATGTAATTAAAATAATTTCAACTATAATCAATCATAAATTATCATAGATCAAATCTAACATATTTATGATAATTAAAATTAGATTAAAATATTTTTAATCAAATCATAAATTTTTTTAGATCTAATCTAAAATTTTATGATCAATTTTTTAGATCAGTCCATGCTAGGACAATCTTTCTATTGTAAGGGATAAACCTTACAGTAGGACAACTTTATAGCAGTCCGTATAATCTAAAAATTTTATTTTTAGATCTAAAATTATTTTAAATTTATTAAATCTTAAATAAAATTAGATTAAATTTAATAAATTTATGATTAAAAATAGATTAACACGAACTAGGATAATTTTTCTACTATAAGGGATAAATCTTACAGCAGGACAACCTTATAGTAGTTTATGTGATCAAAAATTTTAATTTTAGATTTAATAATTAGATTATAAATTAGATCTAATCTAAAAAATAATCTAAATATGCTTAAATAATTATATAATAAAAAAATCTATGCTCTGATACCAATTTAAGAAACCAGATATAGGGTTTCAGGGCTAGATTTTGAAACTTTTTCATGATCAGACAGCGAAAGATAAAAATTAATCAAAATTAATTTTAAATATATAAAAATATCCTAGATCTAAGATCTATTACATGATTATGGTATGTTATTAAATTAAAAATTAAAAATCTAAAGAAGAAACTAAAACATGTTGATCACATCAACATGTATATACACTACATCTAATGCAGGTATGAAAATAATAGATCAAATCTATTACCTATGCAAGTTAGATGTTCTAACTTACTGATCTAGACTTGAGAATGAAGTTACAAGTTGCACATGTATCTGACCTCTAGGAGTCATCTGCATGAGCCCACGATCATGATCAGAAGTCCAGATGTTGGAAATCAGCATAGTATGCTAGTACTATGCTGATACTTCTTTGACGATCGATCTGAAATCATCTTCTTCAAATATTGGACTCTTCAATTTTTAGAAGAAAGAAAAAAAGATTTTAAACCTGAGACACCTCTCAAAAATCTCTAAAAAAGGAGGAAGAGATCAAAGAAAAATTCTAGAAGAAGAACCTTTCTTCTTCTTCTTTGTTCTCTCACCTAGACACCTAAATTGGTGTATATGAAATGCCCATGCCCTAATACTATTTCTTTCTAATTTTTACACACCCCAAAGGTCTCTCAATGGTCTAGAATATATCCAAAAATCAGTCCAAAATTCATCATATATAGAGAGATATAAGGAGTCCTTATCTAGGTCAAATACCTAGATAAGGAATGTCCAAATTGGGCAAGACACGGGGCGCCCAACTCTTGGGTGCTCCCTCCTCCTTTTCTACTGTAGACCATTAGGTTTTGTCATACAGAAACTTCTCTAAAAGCCATAAAAATTTCAAAAGAAATCTGGACGGAATCAGTGCACTATAGGAAGAGTTTTTGTTTCCTAAAATTTTATCTCATAGAATTTGAAATCAAAACCAATTCATACTTTGACTTGGTCCATACTTAATTTATCATATAAGAAAGAAAGAGAAGGACTTTGGGACATCATGGGCTTCACTTGGGCATGGAGAATTCATGCAAAATCAAAGGGATGTGAAGGGTGCGCGTTGGGACTAAGGTGGCGCAAGGAGGAAAGTTTCTAGTCTTACTAGGATTCTTATTTTGACTTGGTTTAACATAGTTTTTCAAATTTTAAATCAAATCAAACCAAAATTAATTCAACCTAATTAAATTAGATCATAAACTAATTAAAAATTTAATTAAATTAGATTAATTTTAATTTAATTTTAATTTAATTTTTTAATCAAATTAAAAAATTAGGTTGACCCAAGTCCTAGTTGAACTAGGACTAGTTCTTTCTTGCACTTGGCTTATCCAATAAATCAATTATATTTGATCCAATCAAATTCAAACTAAATTTAATTAAATTATATTTAATTAAACTTAATCTTAGTTTTTTTATTTAATTAAATTAAGCTAATTAGTAATCTAATTGCTAATCGACCATCTTACAATACTTGCACTAGGTTAAACATCAATCGTATTGATTATTTAATCCTAGAATGATTCTTAATCATTGATCAACCATTTGATCGGATTATAAACTCTAATATGTGTAACCTCATAGGTCCGAGCCTAAGTTGATAGTACAAAAATAAATTTTTGTACTAATCGAAGTGACCATCTAGCAATGGTACTTGATGGTTGGATAGATCGAATGTATAGAACAACATCCTTAAAACTCATATGGATATAGTTTTCATATAATTCATCTCCTTTATCAAAATGCTCGTAGGACACCTTAGAGTTCAACTGTCAACTTTGATAAGGTTGTCCATATTATATTTCAAAATATTAAATCCATTTGATGGATTATCCTAGCCAAATTTTACTATATTGAAATATAGTGATACATTTTTCTCCAACTCTTGAAGTGGTTAATTTCATCTTGATTACACTCTAACTTTGCAAGTATTTGACTATGCCTAGAAGCCTTCCGTTATTGAATTAAAAATTCAGTTAGTTTAGTACCAAAGCACAGTGAGTTGCTTACAAGTCACTGAGATGATCTTGGATCTAAGGGATACTTATATCTATATCCCAGTAGAGATATTCTCGACAGCAGAATGCTCTAAAGTTGATCACGTTCAATGACAATATATCCATACATCTCACCTGTATATCATACCAGTGTCTCCACACTCCTTGATTAAGAGGACAACCAACCTATATGGCATACAGCGATCTATGCTCGATAGACACTGTCATCCTAATTAATAGCCTATCATTTGATCATGAACAGATTTAAGGACTAATCGATAAATCTTTTCTTTATCAAAGCAAAATTATCCTAAAGACTTCATTACAATAATAAAGTTCGTTAGAAGATGAATACTTTATGATTGAAAAATATTAAAAATATATTTTATTTATTAATAAATTAATTATAGATGTAATATAGCTCAACCATCTAGGATAACAATTGGCTTTGAGATATATTTTTCAACACTAGGTGCCCACTGATTTGTGCTTATCCAGTGTTGGCGCCACCTATGGAGAATTTATGGGGTCTTTAACTTGATTGGATCAGGTGACATGACTCCAATCAGATTAAGATTTGATTGAATTGAGCAATATGATTGGTGCATGGCACAGCAGGATCTATTTAAACCCCTATCTATGCCTAGAGTTTTATAGTTGCACCCATCCACCATGCCCCAAGGCTGCCGCCATCCCTCTTCCATGCCCCTTCTTCCTCTTTCTCTCCCTCTTCTTCATGTCCAAAAGTTGGATATAAATCTAGAAGGAAGATCCAAAGTGTTGGCCCCAAGATCAGGAAGAAAGATGTTCGTGAGACAAGCGAGCTATTTTCGTCAATTATTTTGAAGGCCCTACATATCAGATCTAGATTTGATCTTTAGAGATCAAATTTAGAAGGAGAAAATCTTTAGAACCAACCTGAGTAGATACCGATAGAGACCAGATGCTTGCATAGTTTGATCCAGAACTTTGGGTGCAGTAGATTATCAATAGAGTAATCAGATTATCCAATGAGGTACAAATTAAATCTAATTTAATTTTTATTTTAGTTTTTGATATCAGATCATTAGCATTAGATCTAAGAACTCTCAGATCTAATTGGATTAAGTTAGATTTTTTTAAAAAATTTGATTCAGATCTGAATAATCCTATGGCGGAAAATGCTGATCTTCCTTCACAAATCTTTATGCTTGGAGGCTGGTGGTCTCGCCCATGTCTTTAAGATGTGGCCGGTGTATTGTTAATTATAAAGTCAAGAGTACATTGCCAAAAATCATTATCAATCTTCAAAGAAGCAACCAACTGCATAATTGTGGATGTCATGAAATCTTGGTCAACACAATATTATTTCAAAAGAATCTAGTACCTAATTTTGGGAGTCCACCATGCATCATCAGTGTCAGCTACATGCATAATGAGTACAAGCTTCTTGTTTTCTATCTTTTATTTTCTATGGTGCATGTATGAGGCTAACATAATTCATTAAATGTGTAAACTATAAAGAAAAAATTGAGAGGAAAGAATGTGTCATATTTATATTCTTGTACTAATGATGTATATATATATATAGATACAACTAAGAGACAAAATTGTCAAGATCTCTAAGATTATTGTGTTAACTAATTCCTAGCCTAGCATTCTAAATTTACTGAGATATCATGGGATATCATACTAGCATTCCGAACTTGCAGGGACATTATTCTAGCATTCCAAACTTGCTAGAATATCGTGCTAGCTTTCCAAGCTTGCTGGAATATCATGCTAGCATTCCAAATTTGCTAGGATATTATTCTAGCATTCCAAACTTGCTTAGATATCATGCTAACATTCCAAACTTACTAGGATATTATGCTAACACCCTCTTTTAAACTCAAGGTGGTGGAGTTGACATCAACTTGAGTTTGGACACGAGGTCATTGAACCTGCCATGAAGATGAGATTTGGTGAAGATATCGATAGCTTGATCAGTGGAGCAAATAGATATGAGTCGAACTGTGCCACAAACAAGATGTTGACGAACAAAGTGACAATCATTTTCAATGTGTTTGGTTCCCTCATGGAAGACATTATTATGAGCAATCTGAATTGCACTCCTATTATCACAATAGAGAGTCATAGCAAAAGAATGAGAAACACTCATATCTTCAAGTAACCAACATAGCCAAAGAAGTTCAGAAGTGGCATTGGCAAGGGCTCGATATTCTGCCTTTGTATTAGATCGAGCTAGAATAGTTTGTTTCTTACTACGCTAGAAAATCAAGGAATCACCAAGAAAGAAACAATAGCTAGTGATGGAATGATGATTAGTAGGATCACTAGCCCAGTCAGCATTACAATAACCAATCAACTCAAGATTAGAGCTCGAAGAAAAATGAAGATCATGAAATAGAGTACCTTTTACATAGCGTAAAATGCGGATAATGATAGTAAAATGGATGGATCGAGGAGTAGTCATAAATTGACTAACCAAATGACTGCATACACAATATTAGATTGAGTAATTGTAAGATAAACTAAGCTCCCAACCAGTTGATAATAAAGTGTCAGATCATCAAGTGGTGTGCCATCCATAGGAGTGAGACATGCATTAGGTTCAAGAGGAGTTGAGGCAATCTTATTATCTGTTTGACCAGCCTGAGAAAGTAAGTTTGAAGTATACTTGGCTTGAGATAGATGATACCCATTAGAGGTAGAAGAGACCTCAAGATCAAGAAAATAATTGAGAGGGCCCAAATCTTTCATTTCAAATTGTTGATTGTGATATTCTTTGAGATCAGAAATAATAGCAATATCATCTCCAGTAATGATCATGTCATCAACGTAAAGTAGGAGAAGAACGATGCCCCTATCAGTTCTATGGATAAAAAGTGCCGAGTCATGGGGGCTAGAAGAGAAACTAAGATGTTCAACTATAGTACTAAATTTAGCAAACTAAGCACGAGGTGCTTGTTTGAGATCATATAAGGCTTGATGAAGATGGCAAACCTTTTGAGGAGGATGTGAGCAGCCAGAGGAAGGTTGCATATAAACTTCTTCTTGAAGCTCACCATTAAGAAACATATATTTTACATCCATCTAAAATAATTTTCATTATTTAACAGTGGTAATAGCTAGAAGGCTTCGAATGGAGGTAAGTTTGGCAACTGTGGCAAATATTTCTTCATAGTCAATCCCATATTCTTGTGTAAAATCCTTTGTAACTAGACAGGCCTTATATCTTTCTACAAATCCATTTGAGCGGGTTTTAATCTTATAGACCCACTTGCATCTAATAGAGGCCTTCCTAGGTGGGAGGTCAACTAAGTCCCAGATATGCATTTTCTCAAAAGCTTGTATCTCATTTGTCATTGCTTGTTGCTAGAGAGGATCAGTACTAGCCTCACAATAAGAGCGAGGCTCATGTAAAGAAACAAGAGTAGAGAAACAATGGTAATCACAAAGTTTGCCAGAGGGTTCTCTTACCCTTGTGGACAGACGAAGAGAGGCATCAATAGAGGAAGGGATGGAGGACTCAGAAGAATCATATGCAGTATCCACAGGTGAGATAGATTCTGATGAAGAGGTCATGTGTTCCATAGGAGTTGTAGTAATGAGCTTGTCTGAGGAATTACCTATATCAGAAGCATTTGAGAATAGCTCGATAGAAGGATTAGTAAAAAATAGAGATGTAGATGGAGAAGTCTCATAAAATTTTGAGAGAGAAGAAAACATGGTGTGTTCCCAAAAAGTGACATGACAAGATATTTGAAGATGCTTAGAGATAGGATCGCAGCATCGATAACCCTTATGTTCTATACCATATCCAAGAAAACAAGATAGTCATGCTCGTGGTTCTAGTTTAGTGTGTTCATCTGGTTGAAGGAGAATAAATCAAGCACAATCAAAGACTCTAAGAGTGTTATAGGTAGGAGTATCATACAACTGTTCAAAAGAAGATATATTCTAAATGACTGGAGAAGGAAAATAGTGAAGAGAGCAGTGAGAGCGGCTTCACCCCAGAAATGTTCAAGACATGAGGAGGACAAGAGTAAGGCATGAGCTAAGTCTAAAATATGTCCATGCTTTTGCTCAGCACGTCCATTTTGTTGGGGTGTTCTAAGGTAGGATTGTTGGATGAGGGTGCCTTATTGCTAAAGAAAATGGACAAGACTAGAGTCTTTGTATTCCATGGCATTATCAGTTCACAGAATTTTGATAACTTTTGAAAATTAAATCTTCACCATTATAGCAAAGTTAATATAAATTTTAGGCAACCCAGATCTATGTTCCATAAAATAAATCCAGGTAAAACATGAGGAGCCATCAGTAAATAGAACAAAATATCTAGAGTCACCCATGGTTAGAGTTGGTGAGGGAGCCCGGATATTGGAATGAATCTAAGTCAAATGATGCAGGACAAATAGAGTCACTTTTAGTAAAAGATAGTGCTGGTTGTTTTGCAAGTTGACAATGTAAACAGTCAAAAGACTCGTTATTATAGACCCTAACAAATCACTAGATACTAGTAGACGAAGTTTACTAAGAGAAGCATGACTTAAGTGAAGGTGGATGAAGAGAAGATGAGGTGGTAGCTGTAGAAATAACTTGATGAGTATGTAACAAGGGTGGAAGATGGAGGGAGGTGAGCTCAAATAAACATCCTACTCTACATCCTATCCTAAGAATCTATATATCCTGTCTGAGGATCCTGCACCTGACAACCATTGAAAGAGAAATGTAGGTCAAAACTAAGTTCACACAATTGATCCATGAGATAAGATTTAAGGTTAATTTAGGAACTAAATATGTATTGAGAACTGTTAGATGAGATGTGGAAACATGACCAACGTGGCTAACATGCATATGAGATCCATTTGCAGTGTGTATAGTTGGTGTAGATGGATTGAATATTTTAGAAGAGAGGAGAGAGGGATCAGAAGTCATGATTATAGGAACCTGAGTCAAAGAGCTATGAAGGTGTACCTGGAGTCATAGACAAGGTACTAGGAGAAGCATTAGATGAAAACAAAACTAGCTTCAGGAGGGATTCAAGATCACTTAATGTGAGTAGGCTGAGAGAGGTAGGGCTTTTGGCAGAAGATCCAGCAGTAATAATAGATGCAGAGACAGGTTTAGCATCGTCCCTATGCTTGAAGTGAACTCCTTGGTCTAGTGGGGCAGTTGTCAATAATGTGCCCAAGTCGATGGCAGTATCGACACTCAATAGAAGGACATTCAGGAAAACTATGGCCATTCTTGTGGGAATTTTTGCAAAATTTTTGTCCATTGTGATTTTGAGGAAGACGGGCATTTGATTGAGAGGAGGCGGCTAAAGCACCGAGACTTCAAAAGTCTTAAGTTTGGTTTCTTTAGAAATTAGTTCAACAATGGCATTATCAAGAGTTGGGAGAGGATTGCAGTGTAGTAATGATGCCCGTCCTGGTTCATAGTCGGGGTTAGTGCCATCAGAAGTTGAATAAGGTATACCTACTCTTCACTGATTATTGTTTGAACCAATTGGTTCTAGAGAGGTCACATTGGTGCCAAAAATTCATTGATAGACTGCCTGATTCTTGCTTTAGATTATGTAGTGCACTCCAAAGCTGGTACTGATGAGCAAGGCTAATTGTACTGTATCTGTTTGCCAAAAAATCTCATATTTCTTTGTCAATCTCAAACTGATCAAACTGAATATGTATCGAGGGCACTGATGTGTTGCGAATGTAGGTGATAATCTGATGATTCTTACTCTCCAAGTCATCAAGTTGGTCAAGGAATTTTTCTTCTGACTTCTCATCATATTATGTAGGCTTTGTAATATGTCCGATGATAACACGCCAAAGTTTGCATCCAATAAGAAGACCATGCATACTTTGAGCCCAAATATTGTAGTTTGAACCATTCAAAAGAGCTTGAATTGGTTGAGAGAATTCCATTTTGTCCATCTCGGTACAAATAAGTGAGTTGGCGGAGCTAGTTAGATCATGAGGAATGGAGAAGAACAGTGTCCTGATAGAGCTTCAAAGATGCGATGGAGAGAAAATCGAGTACAGTGTTCGTTAAGCGGATGATAACTTGTAGTGGAGGGAAAAAAATTAAGCAAATAACATGGGTTTTGATACCATGTAAACTATGAAGAAAAAATTGAGAGAAAAGAACGTGTCATATTTATATTCTTGTATATATAGCTACAAGTAAGAGACAAAATTGTCAAGATCTCTAATATTATTGTGTTGACTAATTCCTAGCCTAGCATTCCAAATTTGCTGATATATCATGGGATATCATACTAGCATTCTAAACTTGCTCATATATCATGCTAGCATTATAAGCTTGCTGAGATATCATGCTAATATTCCAAGCTTGCTGAGATATCATGCTAGCATTCCAAATTTACTAGAATATTATTCTAGCATTCCAAATTTACTGAGATATCATACTAACATTCTAAACTTAGTGGGATATTATGCTAACAAAATGGAAGTCATGTCTTTGTAGGAACAAAAAGAAGAAGCTAGTCTGGCTGCTACATTGAGATCTATGGTCAAGATATAAACTTATGTGTTTGTGGTGGACCTGTGCCTATCCAAGCCCGAAGTGTTTCGGCCAGTCCTGGACCTAGACTATAAGCCCAGAAGGCCGAGACAGTCCAAAAATTTGAGTCCACTTATTAAACGGGCAGACCTAGATTTGTCAATCTGGCCTGGTCTGGAATTTATACTTGATGGTGTGTTTATATTGTTTTTATGTAATTAGGAGGTGCTGAATTATTTACAAAATTTTTATTGAAGGAACCACCTTAGGACGTGGGACCTAGGGAAAAAAAGGTTTATATGGGAACAATGCTGCCCATGCAACGTGATTCCCCAAATGAAATGGAATGAATGTTTGGTTTGGACCGGGATTCTTTGTTGTGCACACAGTAGACCACATGGTGCAGTGTACCATGCACACCGTCTATCATGCAATGGATGGCTATATATAGCCGTGCTGCATGCATTCACATGCAGCATGCAGCCATCCATGATGGACGGTGTGCACCGTGCTCGCATGGTACCATGCACAATAGAGGATCTTCTGCACTTGGTTTTTCTTACTCAAACTTGACCCTCTTTATAACTCCTTGAGTTACTGCTTACCATGATTCCTCAAGTCCTTCAGGATGTGAGAGACCTGTTGACTGTGCTTTGCAGTGGAGAATGTAGTCCAGCGTTCCAGCAGAAATACAATCTCAACCGTCACAAGAGGAGGATCCAGCCTAAAACTGAAACACCCTTTGATTCCTCTCCTTCCATATACACCAGCAGACCATCGAGGAAAGAATCCTGACAACTTTCGATTCCTCTCATCCAGCAGTCTTCAACTTTGCTATTTGGCAAGGGGATGTCCGTTTTCTCCTCTATCATTTTCCATATCTGCTGAGTGTAGAGGCAAGCTACAAATAAATGTTCACTATTTTTCTGTATTACTGCGAAGAGTACATGCCACCGGTGCTTTCCACTTCTGTTTCTTTAGATTCTCTCCGGTTAGAATCTTGTTGTTTATTGCAAGCCAATTAAAGACCTTAACTTTTTCTGGCAAAGGGTTCTTCCAAATGGCTTTTCCTATTGCGATGTTATTCCACCATGGCATGGCCATAAAATTTATACCCATGTTTAAATGAGAAGCCTTTTTTGATGCACCATTCCCACTCCACTTTGTCTTCTTTATTTGTCAGAGATTTGTTGCTTAGAATTCTCATGATGCCATTAAGTTCTTCCCTCCCACCCAGAATAGCAGCAAATTACCAGCAACTTCTAAGTTGTGCACCGTATCAATATCCCGCAAATAATCCGCCACAATGTTATGTTAATTGCTGCTTAAACTTTAAATTATTGGGAAAGATCTTTGAGGGGTTTTTCCTTGATCGGTCTTTTGCCAGAAGGCCATTTTATTCCCATTGGCAGTCCTAAAGTGGACACTTCGAAAGAACCAATCCACTTCTCCAAGCTTTCGATGCCGTTTTTAAGCTTCTTGAGAATGGCTGGCTTGGCGTTCTGTTATTGAAATGGAGATTCTTTATCATAAGTGTGATAACCTTATTTTTTTCCGTACGAATCTCAAAGCAATCCTTAAAAAAAATAAATAATGAAGCGAAGAAGACTCCCACGCGATCTCAGCGGAGAGGAAACCGAATCCGGGGAGGATTCGGCATCCCCTCCACTCCCCTCCACCCTACAAAATCTTCCTCTCCCTCTTTCAAAGCAAACCACACGACGATACTGGCCCTCTTCCCTCTTCCTTCTCTCTCTTTTCTTCTGCTGAAGCTGCAGACACCGGAGAAGCCACCGGAGCCCGAGGTAAGCCCCAAACCATCTTCTTCTCTTTCTTCCCCTTCTTCCCGTGCAAGTGCGCACGGCTGTTGGCCATCGGATTCGCAGGAAAAGCCCCATGAGTAAAAATCCATGTTTTTCCCTGTTTTAACCGAGCCCTATCTCTCATTTTTCCGGCCACCGGTGCCGCCGTCCTTGGTGGTGCACCCCCGGTTCATGATCCCTGACCTTCCGACCACCCTTATTCCGAGGTCATGGCCGCCGGTGATCGGCCAATGACCGGAAAAATAAAAGAAAGGAGTGGATACCCTGTTTTTGTACCTTTCCCATGATTTTCCACCGTTTGGATCTCGTCGCCGGCCATTCCTTGCTTCGCCACTGTCGACCACCGACTGCCGGACCTCCGGCTGTGCCGTCGCACCTGCCAGAGCACCAGCCACCCTCCTTACAGCCCTTGTTTCGGCCAAAGAAAAGAAAACGGAAAAGAAAAGAAAAGAAAAGGATTTTTTTTCTCTCTCCTCTCTCTTCTTTTCTCTCTAGGGTCTTCCTATTCTCTCTATTTCTCTCTAAACTGCACCATGAATCCCAATGTGATTTTAAGATGAAGATGACTGTAGATTGCTTTGAAATCTATGCAATAAATTGGATCATAATTCAATTTTTGTTAGAAATTTATAGATCTGATCACAGTTAACCCATAATGAGTCACCCTGATTTGACCGATGATAATCTCGATCATGATGGCCTTTTCTAAAGGATTCAAAGATTTTCTCTATTTTCTCTCTCCTCACTTACTTTTTCTTTTCAAGAAGATCAAGGGACTCTTAGCTATGTTTTTTTTTTTTTTTTTTAGGGACCCATCTTGACTCTTACAAGATGATCCAAAGCTGCTTTGAAAGCCGTGCTATATGTCAACCCCACTTCGGCCACGTTTAGTATCTTTAAAATTCATCATTGATGAATCTTGTTGGTCGATCTTGACTTTGATTTAATATCTACTTCATAATTTTTTAGTCGAGTTGCTTACCCATGAATTACCCTGATGATCGGACGATCCGACATATCCGGTTAATAATTCTCTTTTCTTATGATTTAATCTTATTATATTCATAAAAATTAATCATGTTTTTGATATTTTAAATAGGATCACCTGTGAAGTCTAAGGATCTAGGACGAATAAGGTAAGTGGGATCTTACGCTCGTTATTTATTTTTAAATTATCATATTTTTTTATGCAAATAAAATGTTATTGATGAATTCATCTTTTTCATAAAATAAAAATCAGCATATGAGATGTGAAAATCATATTTTATTATGATAATTGATTTTATGAATATGTTTTATGAAAATAGCATGTTTACGAATCATGAATTTAAATGTTTTTCATATAAGTATACGTATGTTTTAAAAAATATATATAAGAATTTCAAAGGCTCTCAGATAGTTATGAATGAATTCTTATTGAGAAAGTCGACATCCAGAGCTAGCATTCATAAAAAACATGGCCCTATCAACGAGTATAAAGTTGGCACAAGAAACAAGAATCTTGTCGATTAAGAAACATGGCCTTGTCATGGGTACAATAATGACCTTAACATGATATGAATATATGATCAAGCATGATTTACGAATCATGTTTATGAAATTTCATAATTTATGCATGCATGATTGGTTTATGACTAGTTTTATATTATGCTCTATGAAATGATTTATTTTTATAATACCTGTTATTTTATAAATGTTACATTATCATGAAAACACTTATGTTTGATTCGATAAGGAAGCATGAATTTTACTTATTGAGCTAGTGTAGCTCATACCTTTTTATTTTTCTTTTACAGAGGATTCAGATTAGAAATGATGAAGGATTCAAACTTGGAGATCTACATAACAAGCTTGAAAATTTTATAGCTGAACTTAGTCTGATCATGAACTTGTAATTATTTATTTATGATTTTAAGATATAGATTTGGTTTTTAATTTTGGATTTAGAGGCTCTGGACCAATCTTGATTTAATTATTTGAAAAATGATAGAAGTAAATCTTTATTTATATTTTAATTATGATGGATTTTTGCTGATTATGATCGATAGGCTTCGTATTATCGAGGGCGGTACCCCTTGGTAGCATAACCGTATTATGTCTCGGATTTGGGGCGTGACAATGAGATTCCTCCATGGCCTTTGGTGCTCTTAAAATTATCTCCACCACCACTTCATAAGTAGGCTTTTGTTGAACAGATCAAGGTTAATTATCCCTAGTCCCCCAAGCTATTTAGGGCGACTTACCTTATCCCAACTTGCAAGGCAATGATCGCCGATGCACTGTTTTTGACTCCATAAGAAACTTCTCTATTTTTTTTTTCTATTCATTTGATTACTTCTTTCAGAGTCATCAAAGTTGACATGCAATAAGTTCAAATAGTTTTGAGAGCCATATTGTCTAGTGCTAACCTTCCGACTAATGAGTGGCTTACTCTTCCAAGCTTTTAAGAAGCACCACCATTTTGCTCTAAGCTTTCTACTATGCAGTGGGAGCCCAAGATGCATGATAGCAGGCTTGGCCACTTGACAACCCATTCGTTTTGCAAAACAGCTGCAAGTTCAGAAGTTAATATCGACACCTATCATTGCGCTTTTTTCAAAGTTTATCTTTAGGCTAGTTAATAATTCATAAGAGTTTGACCTCCTGATGAGAATTGAGGTCCTTGCAAGGGTGTCGCTTTCTCTATGTGGAGTGCTTGTGGTTCCTCGAGCGCCAGCCACAGAGAAGAATGCCATCAACTAGGGTGCTATCTGTGGCTAACCACTTGCTCGCCGGCTGCTCAAGCTCCGCCAGCTCTACCGAGAGCCTGGCCCCTTTTTCTATCTTATCTACTACTTTGCTCCTCGGCTAGAGCAAAAACTGAAGGTTAGATGCATTTCTCTTACTAGCTTAATTTGCTTGAAAACGCCATTTCATCGACAAATTGAATATGGTGATAGGGCTCAGTTTTATTATTTTTCCCAATCCCTGCTATTAAATTATTCTCCACCACAACCCTCATCATCCAGCAGAGAATGTCTCATACCAAAACAAAAAGCTGAGGGGAGAGCAGATCTCCCTACTTTAGACCTTTCTTAGCTAGAAACCATTTGTTTGGGTTACCATTCAATAATACCGCCATTTTGCTTGGTGCAATAATGCCTTTGATCCAGCTAGACCATTTCATTCAGAACCTTGTTGCCTGTAGGAGAGAAAAAGGAAGCAATGATCAACATTCTCAAATGCTTTTTCAAAATCTAGCTTGTAGATCAACCCTCTTTGCTTTGTGTTCTTGCAATGTGCTAGAATTTCAGATGTGCTCAAATAGCTATCAATGATTTGTCTTCCTCTGATGAAGGCAAGTCTTCAAAATTAGTAAATCCATGAATTTGGATAGCCTTTCGCTAAGGACCTTGGAAACAATTTTAAGAACTCTCTGAGTGAGACTAACAGGTCTGTAGTCTCGAATTTTCAGCTTCTCCTTTTTTTGGGATGAGAGTGGTATAGGAGAACTTCAGAAATTAGCGTAGATCTCATTTTTGGCCATGTTCTACACTCCTGTTTTGATTTTATCTTCCCTGAAGGGGTGTTCTAAGTCATACAAAGTTAGATGATTGAAATGATCTTGCTGGTAGAGCTTCTTCCAATCAGCTATGATTTCTTCTTTGGTCAACCGCCACCTCCATTTATGTGGGATCTTCGATCTTTCGGCCTTGACGCTCAAGAAAAAGAATTGAATTTCGCCTTTCCCTTGCACTAGTGTAACCTTGATCGCTGCCCCCAAAGAATTTCTTCCTAGTCCAAGAGATCTCTAGAATTCTTTTTAAATCAACCCATAGAGAAATTTCACTTCTTTCATCTTGTTTGATGTCTAGCCATGCAATTTTGCTTTTGATCTCCATTTTTTTGGATGATGCTCCCATTGTTGTCCTTGTTCCATGCTTTTAACTTAGACCTCAAGAATCTCAGCTTCTGAACACTATGCTTGCTGCTGCATTGTTAGAGGAGGTGCAGCCTCCCAACATAATGTTACCATACCTTCAAAACCTAGAATTGTGAACCTTCAAATATGAAGATTTTTATTTGAGGCGGCTCTTTGCTAGCGTGAGCGGAGAAAGGATCGAGAGTAGAAACTCTTGAATCCATTCTAGCGAGGCAAGGCAGTGGTCAAGTTTTGCCTAGGATGGGTTCTTACGATGATTCGACGAAGTATAGTTTCCATGATTCAGTTTTATTTGAACCAGCAGTAGAGAATTGAAGAATCTGTTAAACTCCCTTGAGGCCTTTGAACTACTTGGAGCTCCCTTTCTTTCAGATGGATATCTAATGAGGTTGAAATCTCCTGTGATAACTTGATTTTTTTAAGAATCTCAAAGCAAGCCAAAAAAAAATTAGAAAGAAAGAAAAAGAAACAAAAAAAAAGGCTTGAGATGAAGACTCCTGCTAGGAGTTTTCTTCTATTCTGTGTTCGACCAAAATAGGACTCCAAGAGCTTTCAGAACCCTAGGAGATCCTCTATAAATCCCCTCCTTCCCCATCGAAGGACTCCATGCATTGAAGCTGGCCCTTCACTTGCCTTCCTCTCTTTTTCTCTCTTTTTTTCTTCCGTTGAAGCCGTGGATACCCTCATCGTGCTCGCCAAAGTTCTTGCTAGAGAAGCCACGGGAACCAAGGTAAGGTCCTGATCCTTCCTTCTCTATCTCGCTCATCTTCCCAAGGCCCCAGGCCTTGCTGTCGGCCACCAGCTTGGCCAAAAATTAATCCCAAAAAAGATCCCTTGTTTTTTCCCTATTTGGCCGAGTCCTCTTCCCCTTTTTCCGGCCATCGGTGCCGTCGCACATGGTGCCGCACTCATGAATCATGAACCCTGACCTCCTACCATCCTTCCCTAGAGGTTTTGGCTTTCGATGATCGGCCAATGATCGGAAAAAAATCACAGGAAAGGGGCGGTCCCCTGTTTTCTTTGAATTTTTGTGGGTCGGCCACTTATCGCCTGCCGTTCCTTGCTCCGCCGCCGTCAACCACCCATTGCCAGACCTCTAGCTGTGCTGCCGCACCTCATCGGAGCACCAGCCGCTGCCCCGATGCCTCCCCTATTCGGCCAAGAGAAAGAAAGAAAGAAGAAAAGAAAAAGGAAAAAAAATGAAAAGAAAAAAAAAGAGAAGTATTTTCTCTCTCTAGCATCTTTCCACTCTCTTCCTTCCTCTATCTGATCTATGAACCCCAATGTGAATTTGAGATAGAAACAAGATGACCTAGAATTGTTTTGAAATCCGTGCAATAAGTCGGATTCTAGTCTAGTCCTTATCAGAAATTCATAGAATCTAATCATAGTTAACCCATATTGAGTCCCCCCGTTATGACCTCTAATGATCTTGACCATGATTGCTTCTTCTAAAAGATATGAAAATTCTCTCTACTTTCTCTCTCTACTTTCTCTCCTCATATATTTTATCTCTCTAAGAAGATATAAGGACTCTAGTATCAATCTGTCTTCCTCTTTTGGGAACCCATGTTGACTCCAATAAGGTGATCCGAAGTCGCTTTGATATCTGTGCTGTATGTCAAGCCTACTTTTGTCCATGTAGAGTATGTTAAAAATCCACTATTAATGAACCCTATTGATCAATCTTGACTTTCATTCAATGCATGTTTCACGATTCTTTGATTGAGTTACTTAGATCTTACCTTTGACTAAGAGGCCCTGAATTGCGTCGGTGCCCAAATAACCTATTCGACTGACCATCCGATCAACAATCCTCTTTCCTTATGATTTAATCTTACTATATTCATCAAATAGAAATTAATCATATTTTTGATATTTTAAATAGGATTACCTAAGAAGTCTGAAGATCTAGGATGATTAAGGTAAGTAGAATCTTATGCTTCTTATTTATTTTTAAATTATCATGTTTTTCATATAAATGAATTATTGTTGATGAATTCATGTTTTTCATAAAATAAGGATCAGCATATAAGACGTGAAAATCATATTTTATTATGATCATTAATTATATAAATATATTTTAAGAAAATAGTATGTTTATAAATCATGAATTTAAATATTTTTTCATCTAAGTATATGTATATTTTAAGAAAAAGATATAAGGATTTCAAAGACTCGCAGATAGTTATGAATGAATCCCTATTGAGAAAGTCAACACTCGAAGCTAGCATCCATAAGCAACATGGTCCCACCAACGGATATAAAATTGGCACAAGAAATAAGAATCCTGTTGATTAAGAAACATGGCCTTATCATGGGTACAAAGTAACCTTAGCATGAATATCTGTAAGCAAGATTTTGAAACATGATATGAACATATGATCAAGAATGATTTATGAATCATGTTTATGAAACTTCATGATTTAAGTATCTATGATTGACTTTATGACTTATTTTATATTATACTCTGTGAAATGCTTTGTTTTGTTATATCTATTAATTTTTAAATATTGCATAATCATGAAAAAATTTATACTTGATCCAATAAAGAAGCGTAGATTTTACTTACTGAGCTAGTGTAGCTTATATCTTTTTATTCTTTTTTTTTTTTTATAGGACATTAAGGTTAGGACCGATGAAGAATCCAGGCTTGGAGATTTGCATCGCAAGCTTGAAAATTTTGGTAGCTGAACTTAGTTTATTAGATGATCATGAACTTGTAATTGTTTATTTATGATTTTGAGACATGGATTTAGTTTTTAATTTTGGATTTAGATGCTCTGGACCAATTGATTTAATTACTTGATAAATGATGAAATTAAATCTTTATTTATGTTTTATTATAATGGATTTTAAGTGATTATGAATGATAAGCTTCAAGGGTAGTATCCCTCGGTAATATGGCCATAATACGTCCCGAATTTGGGGCGTGACATTTTATGGTATTAATGCAATAGATTTGATAATAGGTAGAACTTAAAGTATAGCATTAGGTTTGATCATGAGTGGAACTTATGCTTAGTATTATGATTCATAGGGATGGGCAGGCAAAGAGTATAGAATAATTGATCAAGACTAGAATTGTACAATAGAGAGGATTCACGAATTGGATTTTGGATCAATAGGTATTGTCATGGAATTTAAGCATAAGCAGTATAGGATCTGTATAATATAACTGATGGGTTATGTCTTAAATTTCAATAAGTAGGGTGACCTGAGTTTAAGAGATGTTGACCTTTGAATATGGGATGTTATGCTGACAAGTTATGTTGTGTTATGTATAGTTGTTCCATTATTATTTAGATGATTTTGGAAATTCTAAATTTGCTATAGATGAAGATCTTAATGACTTTTTCGATGCTAATTATCTGATCATTACAATTTTGGAAAAGTTGTTTAAGATGTGGTCTAAGAAACAATTGCATCGTATAGAGAGGAATACTTTTTGAACCTATAAAAGAATCATGTATGAAGCTCGCATGTAAATGAAAAAAATATATATATTTGGTTCTATTGGTGAATTGAATTTTATTATGAGAGTATGATATATACATTTTGGTAAAATCTTTAATAATTTGTATTACTATCTATGAATTGGATTACTTTATCTTCCTTTTCATTGTTGGAGATAGTGAGGTGTATTAATTATTTAAGTCAAAAGTTTAGGTTTCAGAGTTGATCTAAGGTATCTTGCTATCGTTAAATTTTTGAAGACTTAAATGAGTTTTAACATGTAAAAAGCAAGATTTTATGTCAATTTATTGATGGATGCTAAGGGTCACGATGAATGAAGCTCTAGGAGAAATAGTCGATTTGATTTTATTCACAGGGATGTTGACTTGAGATCTTCTAATTTGTTAGAGTTGAAATTAATCCTTTTACAAAGAATTGTTAGTTGTAGCTATCTAATTGATTGTTAGGCGAATCTAAGGTTAACTCACACTAATTAGTTTTAGATTTATAAGGTTTTAGATGAGTCGTAGAGTTTATACAAGGGCTTCAAATATGGAAGCAGATTAAGATTTAAATTTTGATGAGATATGCTTAAGGCATAGTAAGGGATAGAGAAACTTAAATGTTTTGCTTGTAATCTATCAAAAATTTGAAAAGTTTGATCTTTTGAGATTTTGATGTTAAATAGTGTTCTTTCAGAATTCATTCGGTAGCCCTTGAGGATTCAGTAGGTTCATAACAGAGTGCGCAACAGAAATATGGTGGTTAAATCATATTAAAACTAGTTAAGAATACTAATTCTAATGCAAAAAGTATTATGAATGGAGACTTGATTTTCAATAAAAGAGATCGCCATTGACAAATGAAAGGATAAGTTTGTTGACTTTTAGGCTCATCTAGATGTTGCAGTACTATCTTTGGTGATTGGTTTTTTATTTTTAGTAATGGTCAGAAGAATTTTAAGCATCTTAAGTTTATGGTTAGTGGATTGATATTCCTTGGTAGAGTTTGGATGTAGAATGTTTTGGGTATATATATCATTTACTTAGCTTTGACATTATTACTCCATTTGTTTGAATAGATTTAAGGATTTTCTACAATAAGAGTCTAATTGTTACATCATATAAGGAGATAAAGAAGGTTGTAGATATTGGTGAGCATCTAATGCTCCAAACTCCTCTATTTTTATTAATAGTTAGGGTCGATTATGATTTTCATATGAATTAATCGAGAGTAACCAATTTTATGAAAAAGAAATTATGGTATTTTAAGCAAAGATTAAGAAATCAAAGAAATTCATTATCTTATAGATAAAAAGGTGTCATGAGATTTGAATTGTTGATAAAAAAAAGAGCAAATCTTATGATAGTATGTAATTCAATATGTGAGGACCCAATTGAGCAATCATAAAGAGAGAGAGGCTATATGAAAATTTGAAGATGATATGAAATCAAAGTATCCTCACTCATTTGAAAATGAAGTTATACATGCTAAGTTTCAAGGACAAAACTTTTCTTTTAGGAGGGTAGAATGTGATAACTTGATTTTTTTGAGAATCTTAAAGCAGGCCAAAAAAAATAGAGAAAGAAACAAAAGAAACAAAAAAAAAAGGCCTGAGATGAAGACTCCCGTTGGGAGTCTTCTTCCGCTCTCTGTCCGACCAAAATAAGACTCCTAGGGTTTTCAAAACCCTAGGAGATCCTTTATAAATCCCATCCTCCCCAGTCGAAGGACTCCACGCATTGAAGCTGGCCCTCCACTGGCCTTCCTCCCTCTTTCTCTCTTTTTTTCTTCTGTTGAAGCCGTGGATACTCTCATCATGCCCGCCAAAGTTCTTGGCGGAGAAGCCACCGAAACCAAGGTAAGGTCCCGATCCTTCCTTCTATCTCTCTTGCTTATCTTCTCAAGGCCCTAGGCCTTGCCGTCGGCCACCAGCTTGGCTAGAAATTAATCCCAAAGAAGATCCCCTGTTTTTCCCCTATTTAGCCGAGTTCTCTTCCCCTTTTCCGGGCCACCGGCGCCATCGCACATGGTGCTGCACTCATGGATTATGAACCCCAACCTCCTACCACCCTTCTCTGGAGGTTTTGGCCATCGATGATTGGCCAATGATTGGAAAAAAATCAAAGGAAAGGGGCGGTCCCCTGTTTTCTTTGAATTTTTGTGGGCTGGCCACTTATCGCCGGCTGTTCCTTGCTCCGCCGCCATCAACCACCCACTGCTAGACCTTTGGCCATGCCACTGCACTGTGCCGGAGCACCAACCGCTGCCTCGATGCCTCCCCTTTCGGCCAAGAGAAGAAAGAAAGAAGAAGAAAAGAAAAGAAAAAGGAAAAGAAAAGAAAAGAAAAGAAAAAAAGAGAGAGAAGTATTTTCTCTCTCCTTTTCTCTCTAGGATCTTTCCACTCTCTTTTTCTCTCTATCTGATCTATGAACCCCAATGTGAATTGAGATAGAAAAAGGATGACCCAGAATTGCTTTGAAATCCATGCAGTAGGTCGGATCCCAGTCTAGTCCTTATCAGAAATTCATAGAATTTAATCATAGTTAACCCATATTTAGTCACCCTGATATGACCTCTGATGATCTCGACCATGATTGCTTCTTCTAAAAGATATGAAAATTCTCTCCACTTTCTCTCACATTCTCTCTAAGATCTAGGAACTCCAGTGTTAATCTATATCTTTTTTTCTAGAAACCCATGTTGACTGCTACAAGGTGATTCGAAGCCGCTTTGATATCCGTGCTATATGTCAAGCCTACTCTGTTCGTGTATAGTATGTTAGAAATCTACTATTAATGAACCCTATTGATCGATCTTGACTTTCATTCAATACATGCTTCACGATTCTTTGATTGAGTCACTTAGATCTTACGCTTGATTAAGAGGCCCTGAATTGTCCCGATGCCCAAATAACCTATTCGACCGACCATCCGATCAACAATCCTCTTTCCTTATGATTTAATCTTGCTATATTCATCAAATAGAAATTGATCATATTTTTGATATTTTAAATAGGATTATCTATGAAGTCTGAAAATCTAGGATAATTAAGGTAAGTGAAATCTTATGCTCTTTATTTATTTTCAAATTACCATGTTTTCCATGAAAATGAACCGTTGTTGATAAATTCATGTTTTTCATAAAATAAGGATCAGTATATGAGATGTGGAAATCATGTTTTATTATGATCATTGATTCTATAAATATGTTTTAAGAAAATATTATCTTTATGAACCATGAATTTAAACATTTTTCCATCTAAGTATATGTATATTTTAAGAAAAATATATAAGGATTTCAAAGACTTGCAGATAGCTATGAATGAATCTCTATTGGGAAAGTCGACATCCGGAGTTAGCATCCATAAGAAACATGGCCCCGCCAACGGGTATAAAGTTAGCACAAGAAACAAGAATCCTATCAATTAAGAAAAATGGTCCTATGGTACAAAGTGACCTTAGCATAAATATCTGTAAGCAAGATTTTGAAACATGACATGAATATACGATCAAGAATGATTTATGAATCATGTTTATGAAACTTCATGATTTAAGCATGTATGATTGACTTTATGACTTATTTTATATTATACTCTATGAAATGCTTTATTTTGTTATATCTATTAATTTTTAAATATTGCATAATCATGGAAAAACTTATACTTGATCTAGTAAGGAAGCGTAGGTTTTATTTATTGAGCTAGCGTAGCTCATACCTTTTTATTCTTCTTTTTTTCTTTTATAAAGCATTAAGGTTAGGATTGATAAAGAATGCAGGCTTGGAGATCTGCATAGCAAGTTTGAAAATTTTGGTAGCTGAACTTAGTTTATTAGATGATCATGAACTTGTAGTTGTTTATTTATGATTTTGAGACATGGATTTGGTTTTTAATTTTGGATGTAGATGCTCTGAACCAATATTAGTTTAATTACTTGATAAAAGATGAAATTAAATCTTTATTTATGTTTTATTATGATGGATTTAAGTGATTATGAATGATAGGCTTCGTATTATCGAGGGGGCCGTAATATATCTCGGATTTGGGGCATGACATCTCCAATCAGAATCCACTGTCCTTGTCATTTAGCTCTTATAGCTCTTAGTTCCTCGGAAAGGAGCTACAATGTTGTGGGTCATTTGGACTGTAGACATTATATATCGCTAATTGGTGGTCACGGGTACTTGGAGTGTTGATGCATTATACTAAGAGAGAAACATCCTTCAAGGAATGTTAAGCCTTTAATAACAGCAGAGTTCCAGCAACTTAGCAGACCTCCTGATAAACCTTTTGAGTTCATAGCGCTCTATATATCAAAATTGTTACGACAGGCCAAAAAGATGATTTTGCTCTTTGTCTGCTCTATCTTGGTTTCTTTGAGGCAGATCAGTGTGCATTTGGATTGCCAGATTGTGTCTATGTTCCAGCACAGGATATATATATCCATTAGTTCATGGTAAGAAAACCAACTCAACAAATAGCAAGAATGAGCTAAGAGAAGAAATTTGTGGGTCTGCATATAGGGTTCATTAATCTTACAGCAATCATGAAATCTGTGCATCTATAGAATGCCAGCCAATGATCTAATGGTATCTAGGACCAGATCCACCATTGGATTGATTTAAATTTGAGGGGGATCATAGCAAGTTCCAACGATATAAAATGCATTGCTCAAATCTGCTATTTGGCTTGGGATGAGATAATTACAGCTGTTTGAGTTAGCAACCATTCTGTGGTAGGGCAGTGATTCATCTAACAATAGCCAAATTTAGCACATTGGTGTAATCCATTGAGCCATTGGATTCCTCTGATTCTTCTAAAGAGGTTCTAATTCCTTACTTGAAATCCCTTACTGATCATCAATCAAATCAGATCTTTAGATGTCTATTCATGTTTCATCAAGCTGACTACTATCATAAAATCTATGGAGAACATTCCACAATTAATAGAATGATGGTTACCATCCGTCGATCTGTGAGGCCCAGCCATGAGTTAAATGGACCAGCCTTTTGGCTCTGTGCAGTACACATTTGAAGGCCTGAAGGCCCTGTTCCTCATCCGAAATAAGAATACGATGGAGGAGGCGGCTCCTCCTTCACATCGAACTCTACTGGAGGCTGGGAAACCCCTACCCTACACTCTATTGAAGGCCCTTAATCGCCCTATTCGCCTCAGTAGAGATTGCCACAATCTGCCACTCTTTCCTCCGCCTTGATTGCCAACAAATTGGACTCATTGTGCTCTCCAAAGATGGCAGCCAAGCCATCATTGGAGACCTTTGTAAGTTCTCTAAATTCCTTTCCTTCCTTGTTTCGTCAAGACCTTTCCATCCGATAGAGATTTCACCAGAACAACTGGAGAATAAAAGGAACCTATTTAATGCCCTATTTCAAGATCCAAAAACCCCTCTTACACACCTTTCTTCGGCCTTCCTTGATGCCGACGCTTGTTGTCGGAGATAGGGACTTTATCCCTTGTGCCGCTCTTGGCTGTCATCAGAGCTTGATCATCAATGATCCTGAAGATAAGCACAGAAAGGGCCAAAAATCGTTATTTTCTTTGATGCTTTTTTTGCTTTCTTGAATTTTTGGCCTTTCACTAAGCATCCGCCACCAGTCCTAAACTCTTGTGCCGGCTTTGATGCCACCATGACTCCTAATTTCTCTCCCCCGCCTCAATGTAAGGAGGCCCAACCCTTTCTCTATTTTGCCAAAAAGAAGAAAAATAATGGAGTAAAAGAAAACAAAAAAAAAGAAAAAGGCAGAGTTATCTCTCATCTCTTCTCTCTTTTCTCTTTCTTCCTCTACTCTCTCTACTTTGTCTCTAATTTTTCTCTCTACAAAGACTACTCTCTAGCTTTTTTCCCCTCTCCCTCTCTCTCTTATTTGATCTTTCTTTCTTTGGATGGCAGATGACCCCAAAGAGTCTCTCTGTGTTATTCTCAATAAAAGAGGTCTTGACACATGACCGTTGGTTCTTTCAATATTTTTGATATTCTATAAAGATTTCAAGCTCCTGTATCTTTCCATACTTTTACTTTTTACTTTAGAGAAAATATAAGTAGGCTATCCACAAACAAACACAACCCAGCTAAATAGCCAAACCAACGAGGATCCAAACAAAGCATGATTCCGTTTCAGAGAATAACCCATCGGGAAAAAGAAAATGAACACAGGACCAAAACCTCTCTTTCCATGAGGCTCGTCCCATTGGCCGACCTAACCGAGCAAAGGCTTGGCCCGTTTAGCTCGAAGGCTTATTCCCAATTTCCATCGGGGAAGCTAGGTAGGCAACCTAGTTCCAGTTGGAGACGAAGACCATTTTCAACTCAAACAATGGCGAGATTCATCCTCTATTTAGGCCCCAACTTCCTGTGAGAAATACCTCGACTCCGGCCTTCTCTCTTTTCTCTGCTCCTCTCTTTTTTTGAATCTTCATGGTGGTGCCCTGTTCCTACGCCCGTCGTCATCATAGCTGTTGCTCGCTGGAAAAACGTGGTAGTCTACCCCACTTTCGTTGCTGTATTCTTTTCCCCTCATTCCACAAGCCTCAGGGTCACAATTGATTGTTGATTGGTCTCTGATCAATGCCAAATTTAACATACCAAGCCTCCCCTATTTCGGTTCATTTTCTTATTTTTCCCCGCCTTCACCACTAGAAGAGAGATTAAAGCCATCGTTAGAGCTCCAGTTAAGCTCTGGAGATGTTGCTGCCATGATCAGCTCTCTTTATTTAATCTCTACCATCGGCTATTGGTCTGATTCCACCTTCCCCGATGGCTACCGATCTGGATCTCCGACCACCCTCTCTTGGCACTTAAAATGCTTTTTCATTCCAGCATATTTCTCTTTCTTATTTTATATCTCTTTGCTCTCACTACTTTCTTGTTTTGTCTCTCTAGATGTTGGATGGCCTCAATAGGTCCGTCCTAACATCCCCATAACTTGTATTGACCTTTGGCAAGGGATCCTAGCCCTTCACCGTCATTTAGTGCCCCAGTTTCCATCCTCATCCTTATCAGATCCTTCTAAATCTGGCCATCCTTGATTACGGTGATCAATTTTTATTCCACTTTGATTTTTAATGAGATAAAATTACTTGGACTGACCCATTTGGGCTGTCGGGCTTCATCATCTAACTGGCCTGATGTTGATTTATCTTGATTTGAGTACAAAGTCACACCCCAATCATGCCCTTAGTTGCATTATTCTGCTCACTTAACCTATTTAGGTTCTGGAGGGTTTCTTATCTATTGAACTTGTAAGATGTTGATAATCAATTTAATTATATGTTAATGACATTAAATAGTCAAGCCAAACTGTTTAACTGAAGTGGGGTTTTGGAGCATGAAGAATGAAGTAATTAACCTAATGCTTCAAAGTGTATTTTCTAATTATCTTTGAAAAATTACATTTCGTTTATGAAATTTGTTTATAGCCTCAATTTTGTGTTTGATAAAATAGGTCAAGCATATATTTTTTATTCTTATAAATATGTTATTTTTGAATATATTATTTGCTTTGAGAAATAAATTTGCAAATCTGATTAGATAGTTTGTGAAATTAGTTATATATATATATATATATATATATATATATATATATATATATATATATATATATATATATATATATATATATATATTCTTGGTATGGCTATAATCCGAAATTGCCAATGGGAGTTAGACATTGGACCTGCCGATTTATAATTTGAGAAATTAGTTTTAACTTATACCATTGGGTTATGAATGGTGGACTTAGTATCAGTTTCTAAAAAGCATACTTTTGAGAAGTAAAAGGAATGTTATTCTCTCAATTTTGATATGCCTAGTTAATGATATGTTATAAATCATGTTTGATTTGCTATTTGTTAGCATTCCTTAGACTCTACTTTGATATGTTACATTGCATACTAAGCTAGCATAGCTCATTATTCTTTTTTTCCTATATTCATATCCTGAATCATGATTGCATAGGACTTGATGGAGTACGCTAGATTTCTTGGAGATATTTGAGTTGTCCAAACTTCTAGCTTAGTTTAGTTTAGCTTAGTTTAATTTGGTTTTAGATTTTGATTTGTAATTATAATTGGTGAAACATTATGAGTCCTGTAACTTTGGGATATTTGTTTATGAGAATGATCTCATTGGATATTTATTAAATTGATTCTTTCGAGGATTGAAGAACTATTTTGTTTGCTCTAAATTATTATGATTTAATCTATAGTCTTACATGCTTGTATGGTCTGTTTTACAGCCATAAGACGTCAACTACCTTTGCATTCGGGGAGTGACACTTTCCCTCTCTTTCTCTCCCGTGTGTTTCTTCCCCATTATTTGGAGAATTAATCATGGAGTCGAAAATAAGAAAAGTTAGCAAGGGACGATGCAAGAGAATCTCCATGGACAAGATCAAGAACAAGGAAGCACTACAGGTTTGTTTCACCAAGCGCCGACAAGGGATCTTCAGAAAGGCTGGAGAGCTCGCTGTCCTCTGTGGCGCCCAGATTACTGTTGTCACACTCTCTCCTGGTGGGAAACCCTTTTCCTTCGGCCAACCCTCCACCGATGCTGTCATCGATCGATACCTTGACCCAGGATGCCACCAAGTCCCAATCCCCATCAGTACTTCACTTGAGGTCCAACTGAGATATCTAAAGTGCAAACTGGAGGAGCAGTCCGGTGGTGGGTTTTGGTGGGAAGCACCTGTAGATGGGCTCGAGCTCGAAGAACTTGTGGTGATGAAAGGTGCAATAGAGGAGCTCTACAAGGCCATCTTGAAGAAGGTCAACGAGCCTATGAGTGTGGGCGAAGCAGTACAAGGCATGCCACAAAACCCATCACTAGCAATGCTGAATGGTTCTTATTATCTTCCTGCTTCCAATGTTCCAGGTTCAGATCCCCAGTGTTCCTAGTTTAGATTCAAAACTAAAGGTGTTTGTCACTGAAGCACCACAGTTTTGTTGCTTAAGATGTTCATCTTGGTTAGCGTAGTAGTTATATAGGTACAACCATTACTTCTGTATCTTGTAAGAAGTCTTGTATTTTTTTTCAGGAGGCCTTGATTTTGCTGATTCATATTTTTGACTTTGCAGAAATTCATACATGGTGTATTTTTAAGTCCATCAGTTTCCATTTTGCTGATAGATTATATTTTTAAGTACAGCATTTTCAATATTATTGCTATGCTGTAAGGACTAACTGTATTTCTGATTGATTTTATTATTGTCGTGTTCATTGATGAAGAATTTTGTTTATAATCCTCTGAGGATGATGTTGGGGATTTATTTTATAATCTTGTGCTGATTGATTTATTTTGCTAGGACATCTTATTTCTATGGCAGAGCCTCCATGTTCAGTTTCTCTAGGGCTTCTATTTTTTTTGACAGTCCAGTAGGTATCCATGTTGTTTATGTGGTTCATTGTAAAACACTCTAAGCTATCCAAGTTGTTTTATATTAATCTATTATTAATTTAGTTCCAGAAGTCATTGATCATTGCTATTATCCTTGTACTTATATTTTCATAGACATCTTTCATGAATTGCTTGGGTTCAAATAAAATGCTTTTGGTAACGAAATGAGCTGTTGTATCTTTTGAACATTAATATGTTCGACTATTTTTTTTTTTTTTTTCCATTAGTGAAATGCTTGAATGTGGTGAGATGCATAACCTACATGCCTAGAATTGATTTATGGGCTATTGATGAGGCTCATAGAGAGGGTGCCAAGCAGAGTGAAGGCAGTCCAAACCCTAGAAGTAGGAGTTAATGAAGCAAAAAGTTCTTCACAAGCATGGAGGTCATTTGTTGCGCAGGTGGATTCTGTCTTCACATCTGGATCTATGAATATTCTAGTGAGTTTTAAATAGCATAACATGATGCTTCCCGTAAAGACGAAATAGGTGTTTTACTGAAACATATAAAGAGCTAGCATTTTTATTTCCTAATTATCATATCAAATCTTGGTTATGATTTTAAACTGATGTCCATTAAAGTAAAGTTCTCTTCATATTTTATAATGGCCTATGACATCCATCGAGAGTCATGATCAGTTGAGCTAGAACAAAATCAATTATGACTCAATGTTAATTACTCCTCACATTGAAAGATCCTATATTACACTATGCATGCTATTTACATAGCATCGTTTCCACAACCCAACAAGATTTGATTTGGCTCAGCCTAAATGAAATCTGGAGGTGACTTGGATGTGAAGCACAGGGGAGGTTTGAGTCTTCCATTATACAAACAAATCCCTTCTCGTTAGGCCATTTCTCCTTTGAGGCTGTCATCCATTGATACCTTGACCTCGCTACGTCCCGGTCCTTATCATTACTCAGATCAAAGTCCGGATGAGCTATCTAGTGATCGGGCGGTGGGTTCTGGTGGGAGGTGCCCATCAATGGGCTCGGGCTATAAGACTAGGGGTGATGGAGGGTGCAATATAGGAGCTCCACAGGATCATGGCCAACGAGCTTACGAGTGTGAGCAAAGCCATACAAGGCATGCCACGAATCCCATCACTAGCAATGCTAAATAATTCCTGTTATCTTCTTGCTTCCAGTGTTCCAAGTTTGGCTTCCAACTAAAGGAGGTGTTTATCACTGAAGCACCATAGTTTTATTGTGCGGGATGTTTGATATCAGAGCCAAAGATTGACTAAGTCGAAGATCGACGTTATTGTTGTTGGCTTCTAATATATGTGGTATCAGATTGTTGGCATTTAGCTGCAGATACGGGGGTATCCAAAGCAGTGAAGAGACCTAAAGAAATTGAAGTCCAATTTGGGAGGAGCTGGATGTCTAAGTCTATTGTGAGTGTTAACGACTCAGAGTGGGGAAGCATGTTGTAGGATAATGTGCTCAATATTGAATGATTGAGGTTGCTTATTGGCTGCACAAGTGGATGGAAGTCTGTTAAAGTGAAGGTCTGCCAGTTTATGGCTGAAAAAAGGAATTCAGAGTGAAGAGTACTCATGAATGCTGAAGCACTTGAACTGTATACAAAAAGTTGCAAGACAGAGTATCTTGAGGGACTGAAATCTCCAAAGAAGCAAAAGCTAGATAAGTAGACTGAGGTACGAGGGTGTCTACAGTGCAGGAAAAGATGTAGCATCCGAATTTTAAAGTGCAGGCTGAGGTGAAGACTTGGAGAGTCGAGGGACTTAGGTGCACAAAGATGTAGGAAACATTGAAAAAAGCCATCTCTTGTGTGGGCAATTGTGGAGCTGAAACATTTGAATGGCAAGGAATAAAATAATCAAACTCAATGGATCTGCTCTCAGGGTGAAGGCATTGGAAAGCCAAGGTACTAAAGATAGATATTTAGCCAAAGGTGCTCGCTGTGGAGACATGCGATGTTAAGTTGCAGGAGATGAAGCACATGAGTTGTTCAGTGTTGGTCAGGTTGGCTGTGAGGTAAAATAGATCGATCATGCTGTGAGGTACTATAAGGCTCAGATGTCTGATGCAGGAGGGTGTGGAGGCACTGGAGTCCCAAGAGTGAGGTAGGCCAGGGGGTAGCCTTGCATTGGTACTATAGACTCGGAGTGAAGATACAGAGGCAGTCAGAATAGGCTGAGGATTATAGAAAATAGCATGAGCAATTGGTTCTGTAGAAGCAGATTGGTGGTGCTCGGAGTGAAGATTATTATATTGAGGTACTCGAGCAAAATGAAAAGTCACTTTGATCGGATATCAGGGTCTCGCTTGATAGCATCTATGATTTGCGTTGGTATGGGATGACACAGATTTATGAAGGCGACTTGTTCATACTTGGCATCGGTGTGGTGTGGTAGAGTCCAAAGGCATGGTGCTGTAGAGAAAGACGAAAATACCATAAGACCACAGGATGGGTATGAAGCAAGGCCAGGCGTCTGGAGCTGAGTTACCAGAGGGGACTCATGTGGTGGGCTGCTCCAAGATCCGGATGGATAGGAGTTAAGCCTTGGAGAGAATCCCAGGAGAGCCATTTGATATTGCTAGCAAGTGGATCACACTTTGGTGGAAGAAGTGGCCGCTCTTAGATTGAAGAATCAGGAGTAAAGCCTTGGAAGAGTCCGAGGAGTGCCACAAAGTTTAGTGGCAGTTAATGGTCTGAGGATCGCAATGCTTAAAGGATGTAGTGGCCGCTCTCAGATGGAAGTCGGGAGTCAAGCCTTGGATGGTTCCGAGGAGTGCCATGCAGTGATGGTCAGAGGACTGCAGTGCTTAGAGGATGCAGTGGCCGCTCTCAGATGAAAATCGGGAGTCAAGCTTTTGATGGTTCCGAGGAGTGCCGTGTAGTTGGAAGGTCAGATGATCAGAGGTGGATGATAGAAGCAGAAACTGATGTCAGGGATGAAAATGGTTGGGTTCTATAGAAGAGTCAACATTGTGTGGACGATGAATTCTCAGTAGTGGAGAAAGGATCGAAAACATCAAGGCCGTGGGGCTCTGACTCAAGGAACCGTGGTTGCGGTGGATGCAATGGAAGCTTGGTTATGGCGACCGTTGGTTTAGAAGTGGTTTGGATGTCGACGGAGGCGTCGACAGCTTAAGTGGGGGAGAATTGTCACGGGCTTGTCACAGACTTGTCGCAGGGGGTGCCAATGTGGGTGTGGCATGGTGCTGTGAAGGGTTTTGGCTTCGCTGGGTTGCCATGAAAATGCAATGCCGCTCGATACTTTAGAACCCCTATGATGGAGATTGGGCGGATGTCTTCCTGGGGTATTGAGAGGGGCAATGGTTAACCAAGGTGCAGCGTGGCTGTGGCTTGATATTCGGAGGCTCGGGATGCATGATATTGGCATGGCGGTGGATCACCAAGATACTTATAGATACTTGAGGATTTCTCTTGGTTTGAGGAGGGGCGCAGAGCTTTGGTCGCGTTCTCGACTCCCCCATGGTTCGTAGGAGATGGGTCCGCCATGGCACGATTGCAGGGCAATGGTGGTGCCACCCCCGGATGGTCTGGTGTGCAAGCATTTGGGGCAATGCTGGTCGGATGAGCTGACCACATTGTGTGGGATGGGAATTTTTAAGAGGTCCTATCCTCGAGGAATTGTCCAGGCTACTCTATATGTTCTTGATTTCTATGGTGGAGCAAAGAGGCAATAGGGGACCAGTTGGACAAGGGTGTGGCCTATCCGAACAGGCAAGTCTTGTGAGCATCACAGGCGAGATGTCTTGCGGGGATCTATGGGAATCGGTCGGTCATGGAGTGCAAGCGTGGCTTATAGAATATCGATCGAATATGTGCCTTGGAGCTGGGCCAAAGATCAAGGACGATCAAGAGGGTTGTACTGAGGAGAGGGTAGCTTTGATGCAAGAATTGCCAGTCGGATATATTTACTTGATGGGCAAACTTGGATGCCAATATTCTAGCAGTGCACTAGGTACGAGCAGGCCATAGGCAAAAGGTGTTGGACGGTATGGTCATGAACCTTCAGGATTGTGGCAATGCGCAGTGATGTGCGAGCAGGTCGAAAACATTGTCATGCGGTATGGTCATGAACCTTCGGGATCGTGACCGTGCGTAGTGATGTGCATGCAGGCCGAGAATATTGTCATGCGGTATGGCCAAAAATGGGAAGGCATACCAAGGATGCAAGACCAGGATCGTGGCATGGGAGCTTATAGGAAACTTTGATAAAAAAATCTAAGAGGGCTCGGATGTGCACGATCGGCTGTAGCTTCGAGGAGCTGTAGGGCATGTCGGCTTGGCAAGTTTAGCTGGACAGCATTGGAGATGGATTGCCTGAGCCTCATGCATTGCAGTGGCATTGCATGGTCATGCTGTAGGGATTTGGTCTATGTTGTACTGAAGGACAACTTGGTGGATTGTAGATCAGTGGCATAGTGGTTTATCATGGCATGGAAGTATGCTGAGGATAGGGACATCTTGGGTGAGCAGTACCTGGCTTGAGGGCAAAGTCTGAGGTTGGCACAAAGGTACTGAGCTGTGGAGCACTCTTGGGAAGAGTCTATGTTTAGGCACGGAGGTGCGTATAAGTATTCCAGTCAACTTGAGGGGTCAGATTGCTTACGGACATTTAAGGGTGTCGCATGTGTTCAGTGCATCAGAGTTGTCAGGTAGAGGCATAGAGGGGTATGCTTGGCTTATGTGGTTGGATTGTTACGTACTTATTGGTATGTCCGAGGAAAGGATTCGAGAGGGTTAGCCTTGGTGTGTGGAATACTGGGGCGCCACACGGGTGTATGGGTAAGAAAACACTCACCCTGTGATAGTAATGGTACGCAGACGGGCTATTCCCGGTGTACCTTGCAACCACGGTATGTGGGGTGGAGGGTTGTTGTCCGGTAATGATCTCGAAGGGGCTCTTGCCCGATGCAGAGCTCCGCTGTAAGTTGTAAGAGAATTGGGCTATGTTGAGTAGCTTCACCCAATCCTTTTGGTTGGCACTCACAAAGTGTCGCAAGTATTGCTCGAGGAGAGCATTTATTCTTTCAGTTTGGCCATCTATCTGAGGGTGCAAATTGGTGGAGAAGTATAGCTTGGACCCAAGAAGCTTGAACAATCCGGTCCAAAATCATCCCAAGAACCTGAAATCCCTATCACTGACAATATTTTGAGAGATCCCCCAGTACTTCACCACATGTTTTAGGAACAATCGAGCCGCCTCCTCTGCCGAACAATGTAATGGTGCAGGGATAAAGATCCCATACTTGGAGAACCGATCTACCACCATCAAGATCGACCCATACTCCCCCACCTTTGGCAAGGTCGATATAAAGTCCATTGAGATGCTCTCCCACAGCCGTTCAGATATTGGTAAAGGCTAGAGAAGACCCCCTAGCTTGCTTCGCTCTACCTTGTCCTACTGGCAAATGAGACACGTCCGGACGTATTCTTCCACATCTTCCCTCATTTTTGGCCAGTAGTGTGCCTGCTTCAAGAGGGCAATGGTTCGATGCATTCCGGGGTGGCCGACCCAAAGGGTGTCATGGCATTCTGGCAAGAGCTCTCTTCTGAGGTTGCCCATCCGAGGAACATACATTCGCCGCCCCTTTGTGAAAATCAATCCATCCTCGGACCAAAACCGCCATGCTTTCCCTCCTTCAATAAGCTGCTTTAGGGTTACAGCTGTAGGATCCTTCAACAGTCCATCTTGAATTCTTGGTAGAAGGGATGCTTGCACTTGGCTGACTCGACTTTGCTCCTCTATCTTCAAAGCAACGAGTTCAGCCTTGCGGCTTAATGCATCAGCCACCTGATTCGTACGCCCCGGCTTATACTCCAGGGTCATGTCAAACTCTGCAAGAAAATCCTGCCAGCGAGCTTGTTTGGGCGATAGCTTCTTCTGTGGCTCCGTGGTTTCTCGACATCGACTTATACTTCTGCTGGGACTGAGGCGGCAACCTGATAGAAATCTAGTTTTTTTTTTGTTTCTCTTCTCTTCTGGAGGAGGGGTGGGTGGTGGGGTGGGGTGGAGTGAAGCGAGGCTAGTGGTTTTTTTCCAGAAAACTACAATTTTGATTCTCCTCTTACTTTTAATCTGAGTGCTATTTGATAACATTACCTATTTTGTTACACATATTGTATTTTTACAAAACTTGCTAGATTTTTTAGATGGCAAATTTATTTGTTAAGTGGTATCTGCTTCGTCTTAATGTATTGAGTTTTTGGTTTACTTGGAATCTGTCTTTAGTTGTGCAAAGAACTAATATTTTTTTGGTAGAAACTAATATTTAAAAAATATCCTATTGTCAAATTCAAATTTCCCTGATGGAGATCCCGTCTATTGTCTTAAAAACTTTTGCTATGACTGAATTTGTAGAGATGAAAGAGCATAAATATAATTCTATGAACCAAATATACTAAAATTAGAACTCTTTCATGCATAGTCTAAGGAAATCACTATAGAATCAGATTGTAAATAGGCATAAATGTTGGAAGTCCTAATCATATAGTTTCTTGCGATGGGCAGGGCTATATACTTAGATTAACACTGCCATGTTTCAGTAAGGCCATATGGACCAAAAGATAAATCATCACAAGATCTAATTTTTGTTGAACATTCATCTAGTCTTTCCCATATCATTAGACGTCATAAATGGAATCAGCCCATGAAGAACCACCAAAGTAGCTTCAGACAACCTTCCAGAGAGGAAACTTTTCAATATCTGCAAAACAAGATCAAGCATGTTTCCAGTTTGAAGAGAAACCAAATTAACTCATTCCCCAAAAAAGCTCACAAAGAGGAAATCTTAGCTTGACTAAGAAACATTTTATTTGGCAACTTATGCTATAGAATATTGAGCAACTTTACAATAGTCTTGCAAGATTCCATCGGAGTTGTTATAAAGTAATCCAATCAGAGTTGAACATCTTGTTAGTTTAGTCGAACAATTTTCATAGGGAGTCCATCCCATTATGTGGTTCCCAATAATTTCTCTTTTATATATTGTCTTTAGAGGTACAGACATTGTTCAGGGTTTATTTTTGGCTTGGCATAGGGTGAAGAAGACAATAGGAACTTGCTTTTGCTGAATCCAGATGTATTGCAATTCAACATATCAGCTCCACCACTAACAATAGAATTAGAGCCAAAAAATAAAACTATAGAAAATAAAATCCACACATAAATGTGATACAGTCCCACATGTTGATCCTTCCAAGTATTTGACAGTAGGACCAGTCACAGATAGCCATCCTTGAAAAGGAAAAAAAATTAATGTTTCAGGGATAAACAAAGCAACTTAAAAAGCAGAGAGTCGAACCATTTACCTCTTATTTTGGATGATAAGTAAGGTTCTTATTTAATATAATTCTTTATTCTAGACAGTCTAATATATATATATATATATATATAAGATGACCATCATCATTAACCATTCACCAAACTCCCAATTTCTCATGAGAACTGACCATATTCATATTAAATTTTTTTTTACCCTCAATAAGTTTAAAAAATTTTAGTACCTTCACTCTTGGTATATAGATTTCTTATGTTTGATAAAATGAATCTCTTATAACACATTATTTAGAATTATAATAGTTGGTTTTAATATCAATAACAGCCATATTTTCATTCACTATTTTCAACTTAATATTTTTTCTTGGTTCATTTTTTTGCATCAATCTTTCCCTATCACTTTTTCTTGCATCAATATTTTCCTAGAAGAATTTGTATAGTTTGTGAATTAGTATTTTATGATTTATTGCATTTTAAGAATAGTTGGAAAAAGAAAAAATATTATACCTTGCACATCATGTGGGTTATACGCTAGTTGTGTCCCTAATATTTTAGCCTTCTATGACATGATACAACACTAGATCCAAAGAGGTACCTTTCAAACTTAGCTAAATGGTTTCTTTCATCTTTAGAAATCAAATAAAAGAAAGGATTGAATTTTAAGTATTTGATGGAATATCCCAGTCCTTAGCCCCACCCACAAACCTTGAAACCTTTTCTTAAAACTGGATTGTCCAAGCCCCTAAACCTCCTTCCTTAGCTCCTCTTTCTCCCTCTTCGTAAGAACCCAACAAACCTCTTGTACTCACTTCATAGACTTTAATCATCTGAAAAGAGAGTCTAGAAAAGAAAGGTGGCCTCCACCGCTCCTTTCAACCTACCCACCCCTTCCCTCCACTCTCTCCTCCCTCTTCCACTGCCCTCTCCTTTTCCCACCGATACGATAGCCTTTGTTATGGTCGCTGTCTACATCAATAACATGGGTCCCAAGTCCACAATGCTAGTCATTGTGAAGCTTGATGAGACTAGGCTTGACCTACTTAAGGAGGTTTCTAGCATCAATTACTACTCTATGGCCTCAAGCCTGAGGAGCTTTGCACCAAGATCTTATTTTACGATGCCTTAATCATCCTCGATGGTGCCAAGGTCGATAGAAAGGCCTTTGACTTCACTAACAACCACACAATTACCTCCAAGTCATCCATTGGGCCCTCATTTTGTCGGTGCTAAGTCTCCATTCACCACATGGATGCCCATATTAATAATATCATTTATATGATTCTTTGTTTGGATAATAGGTATTGTTTTTATAACTATTAACTACAATAAAAAAAATATTCGTAGCAATAAAAATTATCATAAAATAATCAATTTGCCAAAAATTTTTTGATGAAAAAATTGTCAAAGTAGTCAGCACGAAAGGTATATCACTAAAGACATGTTGACGAAACAAATATTTCAACTCCAAATCTATATTTATAGTGACAAAAAAAAATATCTATCATTAGTGGAAAAAGATTTGGTGGCAATATTTTGTCACAAGAGAAAAATTTTTGTCACTATATAACATATTTTTTGTCACCAAAGATTAATCTTTGGTGATATAAATGAACTCATCATGACAGATGTTATATTTTTGTGATAATACTACTCATCACTGTAAGTTAAAAAAACTCATCATTAGAGAATATATCTTCATTACTAAAAAAATTAATTGATCACTTATGTGGAAAGTTTCTATGACATAATAGCTTGGATTTCATGATGAAATATTTCATAACCAAATCATATGGTTATTTTATGATGAGCTGAATTACATTGCCATATATTGAATTTAATGATGAATAAATTTTGTCATTAAAATATTGCACTTTTGATAAATTGATAGTGACAAAAATATTTCATTATTGAATATTATAGTAATTTCATGATGAGTCATATTTTGTTGCCAATTGTTAAATTTTGTGATGAACAAATTTCATCACCAAAAGTATTATATATATTTATGACAAAACATGGTGATGAAAATATTTTATTTTGCATTTGACTCAAATTTTGTTACTGAATGTTAAATTTCATAATAAAAAATTTCATCATTAAAATATTGTGTCTATGATAAATATAATTTTATTATGAATTTGATAAACTTTTAAAAAGTTATTCTTGCTGATGATTAGTTTTTCTATAACTATAATTGATAACCAATACAAATCACATTATTTCATCCATCATCAATATATTGATTCCGAAAATACGAGGGAACTTCAAACAAACATTCATCATCCATGCACAAAGCTAGTCAATGTCCATAACATCCATGGTTGTTCTAAACTCAAAATCATACATAAACAAGGAAATAATATCCCATATGAAGTACACTTAACCTAAAGACAAAAGAGGGTAACATAACACTTTGAGTCATAATTATAAGAAGCTCCACTATCACCATCATGATAACAAGCAACAATATATCCTTATAAATCTACATACAGCATAACAGAGAGGACTTAAAATTATATCAGAGGAGTTAGACAAAGAATACTTTACTATAGTGCACCACAGGAAAAATATTAAATTTATTATTAAACAATAAAAATAGTGTGTTACTCGCATCGTACTCTGAATTGGGAGAGGCAGGTACAAAGGATGGATGAGCAGCCATAGATGTAAGCATACGATCATACTCATCTTGGCGAACCTATAAAGTCCAGACATTCTCATCCCTTAGCTCATGTTGAACTTTATCTACTTCCTCCTAAGTCTTCTAAAGAACTTCAACTCCAAGTTCCTTTTTCAGGATGAAGTAGGTGTGCTTGGCTTTAGACCATCCCCAAGGGCCAAGGTCTTTAAGGAATCCTAATCATGTCCCAAGAACATGATCAAATATTTCATTAGAGCCTACCAAGGCCTCACTCTCTAGCGTAGGCTAAGATTGTAGCTCTATCTTCTATTCTAAGAGGAAATAAAATGAATCATGTAGCAGTTAAACTTGCCAAATAACACACTATCAGCATAAAAATTTATTTTGTATTTACAGCTTTGATATGAAAAATAATTAGCTTCTTTTGATTTAGTTAAGGTAGACGGGAAAGGATGCATGGTTATTGACAATCTGTTGGTATTATGACATTTTTAATAAACAAGATTTTAAGCATCTTAATATAGAAAAATTGTTATGATAAGATACACATATACCTGAAAATTCATGACAAAACTAAAGGTTATACATAACTCAGCTTACATATAATTAACTGACTGAAAAGAAGCATCCAACAGTAACATTAATGATAAAGCCATAAGCTTCAAACTTGTCTTTTGAACTACTGTAAAAAAGCATGCTTGTGATAAATTTGATGCATGAACCCTGTAATACTGATAATGGTTTTAAAACTACATCAACAAATAGTGAATTTATCTCAAGAATCTTGTGTTCTTTGTTCCTTGTTTTAGCCTAAATAATAATACACAAAACAAGCTCTAGCTGCTTCCCTAGACCAATGAATCACTTAACAGAAATTTTTTTGATCTAGTGATGGATTAATGAAAATTTTCATCATCAAGAAAACTATCTAAATTCAATACAAGTTTAGAGTTCAAGAAACCATACAATTCAGAATTGCAAACCAAAAACAAACCTAATTATTCCAAAATTAACACCTTATACTATGAAATAAAACTAAAAATAGAGGACATATTAATCAATCAATCAGCTATCCACAAAGAAAATTATAAGAAATTACATCCTCAAGAGTTCAAGACTTGCACCCTTCAATTTCACATATCAATAACACAAGGATTACTAACTACTCAAAGAAATTGATTGAATTTTGTTCTCTTGAATGACACAAAGGTTGAAAGAAAAGAATTAAATTAATTGTTAAGTCCTTAGCCACCTAAAAATGAACGAATAAAAGCCGATATCATTCTAGTAGGAACTATAACAATTGTTTCCAAATGTTCACAACCAGTAACAAAAGAGCAGCCAACTATTCCAAAAGAACCACCCACATTATTGAACAATAAACAAATATTAAACCACATGCTATAATAAAGCATGCAAGTAATGAACCATATTGACTGATCAGTGCTTGGTAATCAAGCAGCAAATCGAGACAGGTACATCAATATGAATGAAGAACCCAACCTAAAATGCTGTAACAATTAGTTCTAGGTGTTGAAACCTTACACCATCAAATATGTAACAAAGGAACTATTTCAAGAAACAGAACAAAGCCTTTTGTTAACTTGAACAGCAAATAAGAATAATATACTATAAACATTGTAATAAAATCTATCAAAGAGCTATATTAATTGATCAGTCCTCAAGAATCAGGCAACAAATCAACAAAGGTCCCCACTATCAAATCTAGAATCACAAGAACATAAAGAATTGCCAATTACTCTAATAACCTAATCTAATAGTAATGCATTCTTGAAAAGAACCATATCAATCCAATTGCTTGACCGAATAAAGCTTAAAACCATTAAAGATTTCCGATAGCCATCATCATCAGCATATCCAGCCGGACTGATTGAATCACCACCCCTTTGGTCCACGGTGAGCACAATTCCCACCTCTCTGAATTGCTGGCCAAGAAAGGTGAGCTTTTGGCAAACGACTAGATCATGCATGCAGTGACAGGATGGTCATCCTCCAATCCCATCATGTCACTGTAGAGAGCATGTACTCAACCAAAGAAAGGAAGTCAAGATCGATCTTCAACTTGTTCATGGCGGTCGGTGCTTGGGGCCGGCTCCAGTGAGTCCATGATCGGCTAGAAAGTGCTGGGAGCCTTGCGATGGAGGCCTCTCACATGTTTTTGGAACTTCTTTGATGAAGAGAATGGCATCTTCTCCTTGAGATTAAGAGTGTTCAACCTTGGATGACCCCGGTGGGACATTAGCAGATATTAAGGGTTTTACTTAGAGAGAGAGAGAGATGAGAGAGGGTCAGGGGGAGGAGCCTAGACCTCTTTTTGCAAAACTAAGAAAATGACTGCACTATTTTAGGATACATGAGTAATGATCAAGATGATAACATTCCTGTGGGAGAAGAGTGCTTAAGAATAAGGGACTTAGATCCTTTACATGAGAAAACCAAGTTCGAGTTGCAATATGAGAGGATAAAGACCATCATATTACCACAGCCTCCACCTGAGAAAAAGGTAAGAAGAAAAAGAAATGAAAGAAAATAGCATGGAATTGGTTAATGGATTCACCAACAAACACTTGCCCATAATAACAGTGAGAACTCGTTTCTAAGAAATAAAGTTAAAATGATGTAACAGTCCTTCGATTGGTTACTGATGCAACTATTAGATTATCATAGCTTTTGATGTCAACACAAGACCCTTAATGTACTGCTTCTAACATACTTCAAGATTCAGACAATATGCATAATCTCTTTATTGGCGTTATTATAACTTCATGTGCTTATTAATTGCCAAATTTCTTTTGTTTCCTAGTTACTGCCATCGAGAAATCTATATCTAATGGGAATAAGGTAGCAGAAGTACAAATCACAACATTGATAGAATTGCTTATGAGACAAGCAGTCAAACTAGATTGTATCCCTATGGAAGGAGATGCTTCTTCTCAAAAAAATCTACAGGTCTAGCACCGACCATTCCTTTTGTTTTCCTTATTTATTTATCCCTAATATAAATATATGTTGGTGAAGCTAATAATCCATATGGATATGTTGGTGAAGCTAATGTAGAAAGAAAGGTGCTTTATCCCAATGAACCCATTTCAACTAAGAAACTAGAGTACGATCTATACCAAATGCCTTGATTTCACAGGAAGTAAACTAAAAGTTAACTTTCTCTAGTA
This sequence comes from Cocos nucifera, assembly GCA_006176705.1. NCBI lineage: Eukaryota > Viridiplantae > Streptophyta > Magnoliopsida > Arecales > Arecaceae > Cocos > Cocos nucifera. The sequence goes on from QRFJ01001046.1 coordinate 315,743, forward strand.
TATGAATATCTACATTGCTAGAACTTTCTCTAGTATCCTGAATGTATCGGCACAGAACTCTATAATCCCTCATCTGACCATAATGATCTAATCCTAGCAACTCTATCATCACCATGCCTCAATATGATTAGCCTCCGTAGATGATGAAGACTCGCTGACTCACTCTGCAACAAAAGATGAAGCTCTCTCCTATATTTAAGAAAAAAAATACACTTAAAAAAAAACTACAAATCATTGCACTTAATGATTATCAATATATACAAATATATCTCTCGACTCCTCACTAATAAAACTACTATCTTGATGGACATGAGTCATTCTATAGAACTTTATTTGATCAGGCTCCCTCCCATGCTCATGCAACTATAGAAAAAATAAATTTCATAAAATACATGATCCATGATATATCACAGATGATACAAGATACATATCATACATTTAATATGATATGTGATGTAATCTTTAAATGTAAAAGATACAACTGAAATGATGAATCAAATGCCTCAATTTTATTGATATCAGAATAAATGTCATTACATGAGTTGGAGATTATACAGAAAAGTTCCATCACATAACATATGTGATTGGCTTGTAGGATACTTATTCTTTTAGGACGGTCATCCTCCAATCCCATCATGTCATCGTGGAGAGCATGTATTCAACCAAAGAAAGAAAGTCGAGATCTTCAACTTGTTCATGATAGTCGATGCTAGGGGTTGGCTCCTATGAGTCCATGATCGGCTAGAAAGTGCTGGGAGCCTCGCGATGGAGGCCTCTCACATGTTCTTGGAACTTCTTTGATAAAGAGAATGGCATCTTCTCCTTGAGAAGAAGAGTGTTCAACCTTGGATGACCCCGGTGGGACATTAGCAGATATTAAGGGTTTTGCTTAGAGAGAGAGAGAGGGTCAGAGAGAGGAGGCTAGACCACTTTTTGCAAAACTAAGAAAAAAACTGCACTATTTTAGGATACACGAGTAATGATCAAGATGATGACATTGCTGTGGGAGAAGAGGAGTGCCTAAGAATAAGGGACTTAGATCCTTTACATGAAAAAACCAAGTTCGAGTTGCAATATGAGAGGATGAAGACCATCATATTACCACAGCCCCCACCTGAGAAAAAGGTAAGAGAAAAAAGAAATGAAAGAAAATAGTATAGAATTGGTCAATGGATTCACCAACAGACACTTGCCCATAATAACAGTGAGAACTCATTTCTAAGAAATAAAGTTAAAATGATGTAACAGTCCTTCGATTGGTTACTGATGCAACTATTAGTTTATCATAGCTTTTGATGTCAACATAAGACCCTTATGTACTGCTTCTAACATACTTCAAGATTCAGATAATATGCATAATCTCTTTATTGGCGTTATTATAACTTCATGTACTTATTAATTGCCAAATATCTTTTGTTTCCAGGTTACTGCCATCGAGAGATCTATATCTAATGGGAATAAGGTAGCAGAAGTACAGGTCACAACATTGATAGAATTGCTTATGAGACAAGCAGTCAAACTAGATTGTATCCCTATGGAAGGAGATGCTTCTTCTCAAAAAAATCTACAGGTCTAGCACTGGCCATTCCTTTTCTTTTGCTTATTTATTTATCCCTAATATAAATATGTGGTTGGTGAAGCTAATAATCCATATGGATGTGTTGGTGAAGCTAATGTAGAAATAGAAAGGTGCTTTATCCGAATGAACCTATTTCAACTAAGAAACTGGAGTACGATCTATACCAAATGCCTTGATTTCACAAAAAGTAAACTAAAAGTTAAAAATTCTGAAGGTTAGAAAACATATTGATATTATGTAGAGATTAAGTTATTTATTGACATCCTCTTTGCTTGGTTGGTTTAACATATATTCCTATGCTCTGTCATTCAGTGGGCACATTTAGTTTGCGGAATATTGATGGCATTGGCCTACCTGTCCATAAATAACCCTGACAGCATATCTGAAAGCCATATGCTTGAAGAAGAGAAACTCCGAAGTATTAGATCCTCTTTATGCATATATTAAGTACATGTTAATGAAATTTCACCCACAAACATCATATTATTTGTGGAAAAAAGAATGGCAAAACTAGGCAAAGCATTCTAATGAAAATGTTATGCTGAAAATAGTAACATTTTTACAAATAGATCCAGATTGGATCTTGAAAAATCCTACTTTCAGGAACTAATACCTGTTAGTGATCATTAGTGTCACAGAAAGATATGCAACCTCGTGCATATCTCATAAATTTTTACTTGTTATCACACTTACGGCGACCATGGTTTGTCTTCCAAAAGTTTTCCTTCCAAAAATGGTCATCAGCTATCTTTGAGTTGGTGAATTATTAAAGAGATTTGGATGACTGCTCTCCTGATCTTTGATGCATGAATTGCTTGTTGAACTTCGGTTAAACAGAGATTGTCCTGTTATTTTATGGAATAAAGAAAGTTGCATATTGAAGTGACAGGAAAGCTAATTGCCAGTGATTATTGATGACTCCCTGGCTTTTCTTCTTTTGTTACATAAAGGTTCTGAACACTGATTTTTCCTCGCTTAATTCGTTTTTCATGGCTTGAAGCAAAAACTGCATGAAGATTGAAGCATGAGACCCTTATTTTTTTGCAGGCTAAGAGGGTGCAAAAGTGTGTTGAAATTTTAGATGTTCTCAAGATCTCAAATGCCAGATTAAATCCTGTAGTCGTTGCAACAAAGTGGTAAGTATTTGACCCCCCAACAACAACACTATGGGAATTTTTTGACTGAACATTCTCTCCAGTTTTGCCCAGCTCATGTTTTATTCATTTATTGTACCTTATAGCTGATAGGCCATGAACAAGCTAAGTGTATTCATACATTCTATCAATTGATCTGCTCGATAAAAGTACACTCTCTCCCATTCATGGTTTTCCATTCTAATTTTCTAGCGATGATATTTGTATCAGCCGTGTCATAACTTAAAATTTGCAAAATGCACTTTGCCTAGCATTTCTTGTGGTCCTGAAATGAGGATTAGTGTGTTTATTATTTGAAAGCTTCTTCCCAGAGTGATCTGGCTGTGTATCATTAGTGCAAGTTCTAGGTCTAGATGAACCAGATGGTACCATGGCCATAAACTCCTTCTAAGGTGTAATACAAGTTCCCTATCTGAAGTTCTATTTTCTAATACAACAAGAATTTCAGCAAAAATACGTCCTTTCTTTCTTTATATCAGAATATCAAGCAGTTAACAAAAAAGAACAGGTCTCACCATGTTTTTTCAGGCTCTAATAGTTCTAGTCGGATCCTTCAGTCCATGTTTTGCGGTAGTCTAAAAATTGTTTTCTTTGTTATGAGTTCAGGGAACATCCTCTAATAAGATGCAGCATAATTTTTAGTTGTGTGCCACTCTTCACTGTCTGCTGGCTTCCACATAACTTGTTATTTATTGGGAATTATCACCATAGTGCTAATTTACACTACTTGCCAAAGCAAAGTCCTAATGGATTCAACAAAAGATTTGCATGACTTTTATGATCGTTTTAAGGTTTGGTTATTGTAGTTGTGGTGAAGGAGCCCGAAGGTCCCGAGATCAAAATTCATCATCCATGCCTTTTGATTGTATTTGATTTACCATGTGGACCAATCATCATGCATAACATCCAAGTTCAAGTCAAGTTGAAGGGATGGTAGGAATGCCATTGCCAAACCATGGTATAAGCCAATTTCAATGATTTGAACGGAGAAAATAAATAATTCTCTCAATCTGCCCAACTTGCATCTTGTAAAAAAATTGTAAAAAATAGAAAAATAGTAGAAAGTAAGATTTAGGTTCCATTTTATGATCTATAAAACTGAGTTGCAATCTTTACATATATTAATGAGATATGTTCTCACACAATTCGATCTGGATTTTTCTTGCAGTTGAAAAAGAATACAACTTTCTTGAAATAGACATGACTAGTGGAAAAGCATATGAAACCTAAAATCTACACTTTTACAATAATTTTGTCTACAGTTGCTCCATCTAACTCTTTCTGAATTGGAAGATATGCTTGGTTGAATTTTTTTTAAAAATAAATTTTTTATTTTGCCTTGCCTATTTTGGATCTTAAATAATGTAATTTAACCTTAATTTCTAGTATGCCAAACTTTAAGGGGTGCTGCTACATCATAGAGCTCAAAAAAATCACCAGATTTCAAAACATAGAACACCTTGATCAGATATTGTAGAGACAGGCCGCTAGAAGTCTAATGCTCGATTCTACTTCTTGTTGCAGTGGATCTCGAAGTTTAATACTCGATTCTACTTCTTGTTATAGTGGATCTCACTTTTAGATTTTGTTCAATTTTTCTTGTTGTGGTCAAAGTATTTCTAATAAAGTCTAATGATCCTTTTAGATTATTCAAACAACAATCCTAATGGGAGTTGGTGAGAACTAAATATTTATTTCTACAACCCAAGTCCTTTCTACTATACGATCGTCATCTATAAACATAAAAATTTATTGGGTCCAAGCTTGTTGATTTGTTTCAATTTTAACCACCCCATCTATTTATTTTCCTAGTTTTAATCAAGTCCCAACGACCCACAAACTCCTGATGTATGGTCTTCATAATATTATAAAGAGAAAATTACAAAAACCTCCATGAGGTTTACCATTATTATACTTACATCCTATAGTTTGTAAAATCTATACTTACACCTAGTTAAATTAATGGTGTTTGTGAAATTATTAACCTCGTATAAAAAGTTGAAATTGCCCTTCAGTAGGAGGGAGGATATGTAAATTTTCTTATGTCCTTTGGTGGCTATTAAGTCACTTAAGGTTATTTTGGTCATTTTTAAAATTTTTTTGATATGAAATCTAGATCCCATTTAAGGTTAATTGTTTGACTAGCATTCTATTAAATAATGAGTTAAAGTATTGGATAAAAGTAAATCTCATGTAGTTAGGCATAGGCTTTTTAAAATATTATTGGATACAAGTATAATTCCCTAATCTTAGACGGGTTTTGTAATTTATTTTATTATAGATATTCATGCACTCTCTAAGTTATTGTTCGAAAATAAACTTGATGACATAGTATGACTAGGTTAGTCCAACTTAGAGCTGATACGGACCTCGCATAGCTAGATCCAACCATCCTAATTAAATTGGAAAGTAAAATAGTAGATCAGAGGACTTTCAAGGTCATGCGGCATTCGATAAAAAGCACTACTGCTTCATTGACTACTCCATAGCAAACCGTCTACTTTTAGTTTACTTGAACCTCCATCTCTTGACCGTCAACTTTCTTATATGCGAAAAAAAATTCTTTCCATCAAGTCAGAGATCGAGATTTTTATGTGGTTGCACTGAATCCCAAATGGTTATAGCATGAGGGTCTAGCCATAGCCAATCTGGCAAGTTCTCTAACCTTTTTCTTTTATTTTACAGATCAATAGAGGTGGTCCACATCAGCATCCCAAATCAATGGCAATAGATTGGCTCTATCTGTTGGAACCAAGAAAAAAAGCTATGGGTGTTTCAATATACTTGCTTGAAACTGCAACCTATAGTAGTAGACCGATAAACCCCTACTAATCAGTCAAACTCCTAAGGTGGTCTCGTGCAAGATAGTAGCTACCCTTATCTCGAGAGCCTTGAGCATAGCCAGAGGTGAGATTGCTCCTGCCCTTCCTTCGACATGACTTAGAGTTCCTGTAACTCATCTCTGCATAAGTTGGAAAGGGTCATCAGAGAGGAGGCTGACCGTTATTACCAAATCAAGGAGAAGTACAACTAGATCAGAGCCCTTCATGGATAGAAGGCCAAACTAGGAATGTAAATAAGTCAGATCAGACCGAATCATGAGTGACCCTGATCCAACTTGCAGGTTCCTTGATCGAGTCATAATGCAAATGGTTCAAACTCTCATCCACAAGAAGAGGATAACCTTCTCTGATCTAGACCAGGATGTGTGCTTGACTACCTTCAACATAACTGGCTCCACGTAGCTTGACGAAGGCCAACGAGCTTATGAGTATGAGCAAAGCCATAAAAGACATGCCATGAATCCCACCACTAGAAATGCTAAATAATTCTTATTATTGTTATAGATAAACTTGATTTCTCTAGAAAGCCCTATAAATATAGCAGGAGGATTTCTTTAAAAGGCTCTACAAAAGTCAAAGATATTTGTCACATAATTTTAAAATATCTAATGTGTAAAAGGTTTCATGAAATCCTATAAATATCCCTCATAACCCATTTTTCATGCAAGAAAGTGAAGTTTTAAAATTCAAATCTTTCTTATTTACATGTCTTCTATCCTCCCCCTTTCTCTCTATTATAGAACTTCTTCATATTCCCTCCTAAGTCCATCAAAGTGGTATCAGAGCTAGGTTTCTCCACCCCAAATTAGAACTCCTCCACTCTAACCCCATGGCCTCCACTAATCTTATCCAATCCTATGTTCCTAGACTAACCAAAGACAACTATGATAATTAGTGTATACAAATGAGAGCACTCTTAGGCTCTTTTGATGTATGGGAGCTTGTTGAGGAAGGCTATAAGGAGCCAAATTCTCAAGAAGAAGAGGCAAGCATGAGTGATGCCACAGAAAAGCAACTAAACGAGTCAAGAAGAAAAGATAAGAAAGCTCTCTTTACTATCTGCCAAGGCGTGGATGAAGCTACATTTGAAATCATAGCTGACATCTAAAGAGGCATGGAAGATTCTATAAAAGGCAAATAAAAAAGCCAAAAAGGAAAAAAAAATCTGCCTTCAATCTTTAAGATCCAAGTTTGCTCATTTGAAAATGATACAAGGAGAATCTATTTGTGACTATTTTTCAAGAATTATGATTCTTGTTAATCAACTTAGAAGAAATGATGAAGTATTAACTAATGTTAGAGTGATGGAAAAGATATTGTGGTCTTTGGATCCACAGTTTGATTACATTATTGTAGCAATTGAAGAATCCAAATATTTGGAGGAGATGACTGTGGAACAACTCATGGGCTCTCTACAAGCCCATGAACAAAATCTTATCAAAAGAGAATAAGAAATGCTAATAGAATAAGCTCTCCGAACAAAACTCACACTACAAAAGAGAGAACTATTAGGAGAAAGAAGCTACCGAGCACGAGGACATGGGAAAAGAGGAAGAGGTGGAAGATAATATGAAGCACAAGGAAGAATTTAAAGAGATTAAGGAGAAAGAAGAACCCCACATCAAAGAGGTTGAGGAAGGGAAAATTTCCCAAGACAATCAATCAAGGTATGGCAAATCCAATACCTAATGCCATATTTGCAAGAAATTTGGGCATTATAGGTTCGATTATTGGTATAAATGCACTAACTATAATGGTGAAGAAGTGAATTATGTTGAAAAGGAAAGTGAAAAAGAAGAAGCTACTCTACTCTTGGCCTATAATGAAATTAGGGCAAATCAAAGAAGCACTTGGTACCTCGATACAGGAGCAAGCAATCATATGTTTGGAGATAAAGATTTGTTTATGGAACTTGATGAAAGATGCCAAGGTAATGTTATATTTGGAGATCTATTAAGAAGAACAGTAAAAAATAAAGATAAAATACTTATCAAACTCAAGAATAGAGAGCATCAATACGTTTCCAATGTCTATTATATTCCATATATGAAGAACAACATTCTAGGTTTGGGTCAATTACTTGAAAAGGCCTATGATATACATATGAAGGAACTTGTAGTATCAATCCATGATAAAAATAGAAAATTAATCACCCATATTGCTGTGACAAAAAATTAGATGTTTCCACTAAGTTTACATATTGATCAAATAAGATATTTTAAAATAATAATAGAAAGTGGTGGAGAATTATGGCATCTTAGATTTTAACACTTAAATTATGAAGGATTAAAAATTTTGTCTCAAAAAAGGATGGTGATAGGATTACCTTCCACAGATCTAGCAAGAAAAAGATGTGAAAGATGTATCTTTGGCAAGCAATAAAGAGAAGACTTTAGAGGAAGAACATCAAAAAGGGTTACACAAATATTTCAATTGGTGCATATGGATATTTGTGGACCAATTATGCCATCATCACTTGGTGGGAATAGGTATTTCTTATCTTTACTGATGATTTTTCTAAAAAAACATGGGTGTATCTTCTTAAAGAAAAAAATAGGCCTTTAACAAATTTAAAATTTTCAAAAGTATGATGGAAAATCAAAGTGGACATAAGATAAAGATCCTAAGATCAAATAGGGGAGGAGAATTTACTTCATATGATTTTGAAAGTTTTAGTAGAAAAAATGAATTTGTTCACTAACTAACTTTGCCATATTCACCAGAACACAATGGAGTTATTGAAAGAAAAAATAGGACAATTCTTAATATGGTTAGATGCATGTTGAAAGACAAACTTATGCCCAAAGAACTTTGGAGTGGATTAGTTTCTTGTGCTGTTTACTTGCTAAATAGATTTCCTACAAAAAGACTTCGCCATATGACACTTGAAGAAGCTTGGACTTCATACAAGGCAAAAGTTGATCACTTGAGAATATTTGGGAGTATTGCTTATTGCAAAGTGATCGAAGAAAGAAGAACAAAATTAGAAGATAAAAGTGAAAACTGTATTCTTGTTGGTTATGAAGAAAATTTAAATGGTTACAAACTATATAATCCTCTCATCCGAAAAGTAGGAATCTCAAGAGATGTTGAGTTTGATAAAGAAACTGTTTAGAATTGGAAGTAGTAAAGAAATAAGACAACATGTACTTGATGAAAATATTGAAGAGGAGAATGTTCAAGATCATGAAGCACAAAGGGAGGCTAGATGTGCATCAGGTGGCTCATTCGCATCATGTGATTCAAGTGGAGGAAAGCTGTCCAAAACTAGAAGCATCGAAAAACTTTATAATGTCACTCAAAGGATAATAAATGATCCTCATAAGGGCAATTTTACTATGTTTTGTCTTTTTGCAAGTTACGATCCCATTACTTATGAAGATGTATGTCAAGATGAAAAATGGATCTAAGCCATGAATGAGGAGATCTAGGCCAAATGACACTTGGGAGCTAACTACTCTTCTAAACAAGCATCAAGCAATTGGAGTCTAATGGGTGTACAAAACCAAGAGAAATGCAAAAGGAGAAATTAAGAAGTACAAGCCAAGGCTTGTGGCAAAAGGGTATAAACAATAATAGGAAATCGATTATGAAAAAGCCTTTGCTCCAGTTATATGACATAAGATGGTACGACTCCTAATCTCTCTTGCAGCTCAAATAAAATGAAAAATCTTTCAAATGGATGTTAAATCTACCTTTCTTAATAGCTATCTTAATGAAGAAGTTTATATAGAATAATCTTTGGGCTTTATAAAGAAAGGTTACGAAGATAAAGTTTTAAAATTAAAAATGGCATTCTATGGGCTAAAGCAAGCCCAAAGGGCTTGGAATGATAGAATAGATTAACAAGAAAGGAGACGTGCTATTCTAAATGGCCTCACAAAATGCCCATATGAATATGCACTCTATTATAAGATTAACAAGAAAGGAGATGTGCTATTTGTTTGTCTTTATATTGATGACCTAATCTTTACAAGCAACAATCTTCCTATGATCAAAGATTTCAAGGAACTATGATTAAGGAATTTGAGATGACCGATATTGGGCTTATAACTTACTTTTTGGGCATTGAAGAGCATCAAACGGAGCATGGCATATTTATTTCTCAACAAAGTTATACAAAGAAAATTCTTAAAAAATTTGGCATGGGAGAGTGTCACCCGATAGATACTCCTATTAATTGTGGCACCAAGTTAAAGAAGCAAGAAGAAAATCATATCAATCCAATATATTACAAGAGTCTGACTGGAAGTTTTCGCTACCATACTTGCACTCTTCTGGATATTCTCTATGAAGTTGGTATAGTTAGTCGTTACATGAAAACTTCACAAATATCTCACCTGAAGGCCGCCAAGCATATTCTTCACTACATTAAAGGTATATAAAATTATGGCTTATTTGATTCATCTTATAACAATTTAGAGCTTATTGGATATAGTGACAATGATTGGGATCGAGATCAAGATGATCGAAAAAGCACATCTGAATTTGTTTTCTACTTTGGAGGCAAAGTTTTTACATGATCATCAATAAATCAAACAATTATGACCCCTTTCAATATGTGAAGCTGAATATATTGCTGTAACTTCTTGTGTATGTCATGATATTTGGCTAAGAAACCTTCTCAAAGAGCTCAAAGTATTACAAGATTGAGTAACAAAGATTTATATAGACACTAAGTCGGCAATTAAACTAGCAAAGAATACAATGTACGATGATCGAAGCAAGCACATTGACATAAGATTTGACTTCATTTGGAAATGTATAAAAAAAGGTATTGTTCAACTTATATACACAAAGGCCGAAGATTACGTAGTAGACATCATCTCCAAAGCTTTGAAAAAGAAGATCTTTTACAAGCCAGGGGACAAGCTTGGAGTTGTTCCTCCAAATCAAGTTCAAGGGGAGGCAATGTTATAGATAAACTTAATTTCTCTGGAAGGCTCTAAAAATATAGTAGGAGGATTTCTCTGAAAGGCCCTACAAATATGGTAGGAAATTTCTTTAGAAGGCTCTACAAAAGTCAAAGATATGTCATGTAATTTTAAAATATCTATTATGTAGAAGGTTCCATGAAGTCCTATAATATCCCTTGTAACCCCTTCTTCATGCAAGAAAGTGAAGTCTTAAAATTCAAGTCCTTATTTATGTGTCCTTTATTCTCTCTCTTTCTCTCTACTATAGAATTTCTTCATACTCCCTCCTAAGTCCATCAATTATCTTCTTGCTTCCAGCGTTCCAAGTTTGGCTTCCAACTAAAGGAGCTGTTTGTCATGGATTAGAGTAGTAGCTATATACAAATAACCAATACTTCTTTATCTTGATAGAGATCTAGATTTCTTTTTTTCTCCTCTTCTGGGGAGAGGGTGGGTGGTGGGGTGGGGTGGAGTGAAGCGAGGCTAGTGGTTTTCTTCCAAAGAACTATAATTTTGGTGGCCCTCTTACTATCTAATCTAAGTACTATTTGATAACATCACATATATTGTTACACATATTGTATCATTACAAAACTTGCAAGATTTACATGGCTAAATTTATCTAAATTTATTTATTAAGTGGTATCTGCTTCATCTTAATGTATTGAGTTTTTGGTTTACTTTACCTGGAATTTATGTTTTTAGTCATGCAAAAAACTAATATTTTTTTGGTAGAAACTAATATTTAAAAAAGATCCTATTGTCAAATTTAAATTTCTCTGATGGAGTTCCTGTCTATTGTGTCAAAAACTTTTGCTATGATTGAATTTGTAGAGATAAAAGAGCATAAATATAATTTTATGAACCGAATATACTAAAATTAGAGCTCTTTCATGCATAGTCTAAGGAAATCACTATAGAATCAGATTGTAAATAGGCATAAATGTTGGAACTCCTGATCATATAGTTTCTTGTGATGGGCAAGGCTATATACTTAGATTAACACTGCCATGTTTCAGTAAGGCCATATGGACCAAAAGATAAATCATCTCAAGGTCTAATTTTTGTTTAACATTCATCTAGTCTTTCCCATATCATTAGACTTCATAAATGGAGTCAGCCCATGAAGAACCACCAAAGTAGTTTAAGACAAGCTTCCGGAGAGGAAACTTCTCAATCTCTGCAAAACAAGATCGAGTACGTTTCCAGTTTGAAGAGAAATTAATATAACTCATTTCCTTAAAAAGCTCACAAAGAGGAAATCTTAGCTTGACTAAGAAACATTTTATTTGGCAACTTATGCTTTAGAATATTGAGCAACTTTAGAATAGTCTTACAAGATTCCATCGGAGTTGTTACAAAGTAATCCAATTAGAGTTGAACATCTTTTTAGTTTAGCCGAACAATTTTCATAGGGAGTCCATCCCATTATGTGGTTCCCAAAAATTTACCTTTTATATTTTATCTTTAGAGGTACAGACATTGGTCAAAGTTTACTTTTGGCTTGGCACTGGGTGAAGAAGACAATAGGAACTTGCTTTTGCTCAATCCAGATGTATCCCAATTCAACGTATCAGCTCCACCACTAACAATAGAATTAGAGCCAAAATATAAAACTATAGAAAATAAAATCCGCACATGAATGTGATACAGTCCTACATGTTGATCCTTCCAAGTATTTGACGGTAGGACCAGTCACAGATAGCTATGCTTGAAAAGGAAAAAAAGTAATGTTTCAGCCTATTTATACTGCTATAAGAAAATTTTTTTTAATCATCAAAATTTTTGACACTAATTATCTATTTATACTGCTATAAGAAAAATTATCATTTCATCTCCTTTAGTTCGAGCAATACTCAGTATTGACTGGTTGATTTTAATAATATTAAAATATTTAAGTATAAAATAGTACTAATATTAGATTAAGAGAATGACTATAGGAATATTTCTTATGTTGCTTAATGGCTATATAAAAACTCAACAAGAAACCCTCTCTAAAATAACTAAAGCTCAAGATGCTCAATAGATTTTAACAAGTTTTGGAAGAAAGAAGTAGACTCTAATACTTAGCGCCGACTAACATAACCCATGAGTTGACCCTAGGAACATCCAAGTCAACCCATGAACTACCTCAGAGTAAAGATAGAGAATAGTAAAAATTGATCCATCTAAGTCAACCCCAAAGCCCAATGAGTTGACCCCAACAAGATGGCGATTGACCCTAGATTCAGAAGAGTCGTCCTGAGAATGATCTCAGGGTGAAGACCTAGACCATTGAAAAATAGCTACTTCTTGAGTCGACCCAGTGCCTCACATGTCGACTCTTAGAATAGTATGAGTTGACCCTAGAATGGCTATAGTCAAAAGATAGAGGGTAACTCATGGTACTTGCCGAGTCAATCTATGACAAAGACAAGTCGATTCCTACCAATAATGACTCGACCCTTGAAGAAGAGGAGTCGACCACTCTACATCTGACAACCTAATGGCTAATTTTACAAAACATCTCCAATAGAAAGAAAATATAAGCTACAGCTAGCATGGCTTCTCCAATGGTCCAATTACCTCTTCCAACCATTTTTGAAGATATTTAAGCAAGGAACTCTTGTGGGGAACAAAGTAAATCAAGAAAGAAGTTTATTTAAGAGAGCTTTTATGTCCAACTTTCCACACATTCAATTTATTCAAAAAGAAAGGATAAGAGCATTAAATAGCCTGAGCTACCAACTGAGTGGACATTCAAACATCCATTCAACCCTCTCTTAAGTATGCAAGAAGAAAGTCAAAGCATTTGAAGAGCTTCATCAACAACTTCCTTTGTGCTTTATTAAGATTTTTTTTTTTTTAAGTTTTAAATTCTCATTATCTTTGTAATATTCAATTTGTTTCAAGTTTCTTAAGATAAAAACTTAAGAAAAAGGTTCGTACAAGCCTAGAATTGGATAAGTATATTTAACTAAATCTTGAAGGATTTAGTTGGGAAGGATTTGGTTAATGAATTTATGCAAAATCAACTGGTTTGATTGTGAGCCCAGACACAACAATCAAATCATAATCTCTAGGATTATAGTGCAATTGCTAAGCAAGGGTTCTTGGGGAGTAGGTGCAAGTGCTAGGTTTAATACCAAACTACTATAAATTTTTTATGTTTGAGATTGTATTTTTTACTTGCACTTGTTTTCAACTTTATAGTTCACTCTGTTGCATGCACATTACATTCATTCTTGTAATTGATAATTAGAGAACATACTACTATAATAAATAAAGTCTTTGGTGATAGAATTTTAATAATACTTGGCAAAATCTGTTACTATAACTACTCTTTAGTCACAGTTCGAACAAATATTATAACAGATATCTAATGTTGTGATGGTTTGTTAGAAATATTAATAAATTTTATTATATAGCTATAGTATCTTAAAATCATTACAAAAAATTATATTCTATAGTAATTGTTGGGAATAAATTCATGCCTGCCGAAGTTTGGCTAAAACTCCGACTCTTGATTAGTTTCATCCGGTTGCAGCTATAATAACTGAACCTCAACCTGCAAGAGTATTCAAACTCTGAATCATTCTAAGATGACCGATCTTCAACATTGTAGTCAGATAATCCAATTGGCTGGAAAGATCAATTTCGGATTCAATGGGGCATTGCGAATTCTTTCTCCAGACGAACTTGAACAGTTAATGCTTCTGCCCCAGAGAATCGGTTAAGTTCCTGGCTCCTGCACATCTCGTTTGGTCGATCTCTTTTTGATAACTTACATGGCCCCACTTGGATGAACTTCCTTGGATCTTCCTTTTGGCAGAATCTTAGTCGAACTCCTCCTGAATTTCTCCTTCAGCAGAACTTCTTTAGCAGTCGAACTTCTTCCGAACAGCCCCCAGACGAACTTCAACGCCTTATCATTATTCACCGGTGAGCAACTTTGGAAATGACCGAACCTCAAAGGAACAGTAGAGATGCTAGTGGTTCAGTCGCACTTCCTTATTGCAGCCATCAGTCAATACTTGATCTAGATGGATCCCTCACAGTCAAACTCCTTTCAGTTGGACATCTTTCAGACCTCATCGCTGGTCCAACCCCTACCAAACTTCTCTTCCGACCAAATTCCTTCTAGCCGCCTGAAAGGACCATGGTGTACACTTTCAACATAGCGAATAAAAGCCAATGCACGATCAATCTTGAAAACCTCCAAACTCCTTCGAAACAATAATGTCCAAAAGCCCTTCATCACCTGCAATTATCCCGTTCGAACTCCAACTGTTAGATCTCCAACAGACTAGCACATCACGACAACGTGTGAGCTCAGAAGTGGCACTCCTAAGTCTTAAAAATATGAGAAAATAGATCATAAAAAGATAAAAGCAAGTCGGAAGAAGAATCAGTCTCAGTAGTAAAGTTCAAAAACTGGACCAGCTCACTCTGAGACTGAGCCGGCTCAGTTGAAAATTGGGTCAGCTCATTTTAGAACTGGGTCGACTAGGTCTCAAAGAAAAATTCAGATAGAGAGTAGCATTTACGGACTGTTGGCACAGTACACAACTGGGTCGGCTCAGTTTAGGACTAAGTCGATCCAGTCGTAGGTTAGCCGACTCAGTCTGAAATTAGGCCGGCTCAGTTTTTATGGATTATTATTTTATGTACGTGGGTTGTTTGGATTTGGAGAGTTTTTTGATGAGCTTGGGCTTGACCCTTTATAAAGTATATATACGAAAAATAGGTCAAGATTGTAAGTATGCTAAAATATGCTGAATGAAAGCTCTTTTCTTTCAGAAATCTCTTCTTCTCTGCTTCTCTATTTTTTGATTTATTTGATCATGCTTCTGCAGAGATCTCTAAGAAGTACTTCCTTGATTGCTTGACTAATCACCGAAAGCCACATCGATCCATGTGGGAAGAGCGCATATTTTCAACATTTGGTATCAGAGCGATGTTGTGTGAAAGAAAGGAAGACACCTAGGATTTATTATATCTAGGATCTGCTGCATCAAATTTTATTCTAAAACTTTTAGTTTGCTTCGTGGTTGTCTCTAGATTGAGGTGGAGATTGTTAACACCGAGAAATGGTGATACAAAAGTTTGAAAAGAGGATCTAGGGCTAGTTAGATCTTCTATGAAGGATAGTTTTACTAGTGTATGATCGTGAAGGATGTTAGGGATATGTTCTTGACTTGTTTGAAGTAATGGGATCAAGTGGATTCAAGGTGAATTTTGAGAAGTTCGATGGTAAGAAAAATTTTATCCTATGGCAGCAAAGAGTAAAGGACTTGGTGGTTTAGCAGAGGATCTACAAGGTCTTGACAAAAAAAAGGCCAGAAAAGATCAATGTTGAGGATTGGAAAGAGCTGGAGGAAATTACTTTTAGCACAATCTAGATGTGCTTGATCGATCAGGTTTTGCCCGAGGTTTGCATAGAAACTACGACAAAGAGGCTCTGGAAGAGAATGGAGAGCACATACATGAGAAAGAACATGACGAACAAGCTATGGTTGAAGAAACAACTGTATAATCTGAGGATGTCCGAAGGTGGAGATCTTGTTGCACATATCCAAAAGTTCAATCAGGTGTGTTTTGAGGTGATGAGTTTGGATGTGAAGATCGACGAGGAGGATCGGACATTGCTGCTATTATGTTCTCTCCCAGGTTCGTATGATGGTCTCATAACAACTCTAGTTTATGAAAAAAAAATTCTAAACTATGAAGAGGTTGTTGATGTGCTCAGATCAAATGAGCAAAGAGAGAAGATCTACAAGGAAGATCCTAAGTCTGAGATCTTGGCTGTGAATGAAAGATAGGGAAAATCAAAGGAGAAGATAAGAGAAAAATTCAAGGGCAGGTCAAAGTCTCATGATTAGAAGAAGATGACATTGAAATATTATAAATGTCATCAGTCTGGACACTTGAGGAACGATTATCTTCTTTTGAGATTAGAAAAAAAAAGGTCAGTAAGAAAGATGATACGGCTTCTTTGAATAGTGAAGAAGATTTGCTAGTTGTATCAGATGGATCCACAAAGTATGATACTATGTGGATATTAAATTCAGCATGCTCGCATTACTATACTTCTTATCGAGAGTGGTTTGCTACCTACCAGAAGTTCGATGGTAGAAGTGTCAGCCTTGGAGATGATCACCCATGCAAAGTAGCTGAAATTGGCACTATCAAGGTGAGGATGTACGATGGGATCATTCGTACATTATCAAATATCAAGCAAGTACTGGAGTTGAAAAGAAATTTAATTTCTTTAGGCTACTTAGAGGAGCAGGATTATGCTTTTAGTAGCTAGGCTGGGAGTAAATGTCTGAAAATTTCTAAGAGAGCTTTGGTGGTGATGAGAGGTAGAAGACTGAGTAACAATCTTTACAGAATGAAAGGCTCAGTGGTAAATGATAGTACAGAGGTGCTAGTAGTGGCATAGGAGGAGCAGATTTTATATCGACTGTGACACTATCGGATGGATCATATGAGTGATCGTGGGCTCACAAAATTAAGCAGAAGAGATATGATTCCAATCCTAAAGGAGGGCATAGATCTTTATGAGCCGTGTATCTTTGGCAAATAGCATAGGATGAAGTTTACCAGAAGTACCAAGTCCAGTGAGGGAGTGCTGAATTTAGTGCACTTGAATGTGTGGGAACCAGCTCCTGTATCAGCTAGAGGTGGGGAAAAATACTTTGTTACTTTCATTGATGATTTCTCAAGAAAGGTGTGGGTTTATTTGATCAAAGAAAAATCATAGATATTTGCTCGATTCAGAGCCTGGAGAGCTGAAGTAGAGAGCCAGGAGATAGGTAAAGTGTCTGAGATCGGATAATGGAGAAAAGTATACTAGCCTGAAGTTCAGAAGGTACTACGAGAAAAATGGCATCAAATGCTATTACATGGTGAGAATGACTCTCCAGCAGAATGGTATCGTAGAGAGGATGAACTGGACATTGATTGAGAAGGCACGAAGTTTGAGACCGTAGACATCACTCCCAAAGTCTTTTTGGGGTGATGCTCTAACTTTTTCTTATTTTTTTGTGAACAGGTTCCCTCATTATAAGCTGAATGGAGGCATTTCAAAAGAGATCTAGAGTGAAAAAAAGATGGAGCTTGGCCATTTGAAAGTCTTTATTGCACAGCCTATGCACATATGGAGGTAACCGAGAGGAGCAAATTGGATCCAAAATCTTAAAAGATGACATTCATAGGGTATCCACAAGGAGTCAAGGGGTACCTACTATGAAACTCTCAGGCACAGAAGTCAGTGATCAGTAGGGTTATTATCTTTGATGAGAAGAGCATCTTAAGGAGGTCTGGGATAGATGAAACTAGAAAAATAAAGGTGAATAGCGGTGGCCAGTCAGAGAATGGTGGCATGCAGGTTACATCCACTTACAGGAGTGTTTCTGTTGAGGTGGAGTTGAGCAGAAAAGTATTATCTTAGATTAAAAATCAGCATGAAGGATCGGTAGTTCAGACAGATGTGCAGGAGTAGCCACAAACATCAGGCAAAGATGTACCAGTAGGAGTAGCTTTGCATAAATCCCAGCGTATTATTAGGAGATCGGTCAGATATGACATTGATGAGGTTATCTCCTATGCACTGATCACTACTAATGGAGATCCAGAGAATTATGCAGAGGCCATGGAGAGTGAGGATCATGATTCATGGATGCTGGCCATGATGGAGGTGATGGAATCACTTGAGAAGAATCAGATATGGTAGCTGATGGATCTTCCAAAGGGTGCTCGACCTATTGGCTCAAAGTGGATACTTATAAAGAAAGAAGCACTTTTAAAATAAGGTGGAGTCAGATTTAAAGCAAGGTTGGTAGCAAAGGGATACTTACAAAGGAAAGGAATTGACTACATAAAAATTTTCTCTTTTATGGTGCATTATACATCTATTCGAGTTTTGCTGTCACTAGTAGCACAGCATAACATGAAATTGGAATAGATGGACGTGAAGACGGTCTTCCTTCATGAAACTTTGGAGGAAAGAATCTATATGAAGCAGTCAGATGGTTTCATGGAGATGGGATGGAAAGAAAAGGTGTGTTTACTCAGGAAGTCTTTGTATGGCTTGAAATAATCTCCTCGTCAGTGGTATCGAAGGTTTGATAGCTTTATCTTGAGCCTGGATTTCAGTAGATGTGAATATGATTATTGTATCTACGTCAAGAATGTAGATGAGGAGGATGTTCTGTACCTATTATTGTATGTAGATGATATGCTCATAGCTAGTAGAAGTATGGATGTTGTGAAAAGGTTGAAAATGACATTATCATTTGAATTTGAGATGAAAGATTTGGATCCAGCTGAGAAAATCCTTAGAATGGAGATTTGCAGAGATAGGTGCAAAGGAGTGCTCCATTTATCATAAGAAAAGTATGTTCAGAAGATTCTGAAGAGATTTGGGATGGAGAAGGCCAAACCTACAGAGATGCCATTGTCGAGCCATATGTTCCTCTCCAAGTTATAGTGCCCTCAGTCAAAAGAGGAGAGAGATTATATGGAATGAGTTTCTTACGCAAATGCTGTAGGCAGTATGATGTACACTATGGTGTACTGTAGATCAGATATAGCATATACTGTGAGCATGGTTAGTAGATGAAGGGAAATCCTAATTTTTTGGTCCAGATTCGTTCAGGTCTGATCAGATCAAGAGATATATTTCAAAAATTTTTCTCTTGATCCAAATCAGATCTTGTATATTTCAGATCTGATTATTATTATTTTGAAAATCAAAATAAAATCAGATAAATTAAATCAGATTTAACTTACCTTGATATGGATAATCCTATTATCCGTTGATGATCCTATATGCAGCGGAAGGTTCTGGATCTAGCCACGCAAGTGCCTGGCCTCTACCGGTATCCACTCAGGCTGAATCTGGAGATCCTCTTCTTCTCTATCACATCTCCAAAAATTAGATCTGGATCTGCTAGAGGATCTTCAAAAACTCTTTTCGAAGATCAGCAGTCGTTCTTTGCAACATGGCAGCCTTCTAGCTTTCAGTCGCCTTCTTTGATTGGATCTACCAACCAAAAATCCAAAACTCTTTGGACATGGAGAGGAGAGGGAGAAGGTGGTTTGGCATGGAGGAAGAGGGGAGAGGCAGCCTTGGGGCGTGGGTATTGTGATTCATCATAATCTGAGTTGGGGCAGGGTCTTATTTATAGACTGACTGTGATCCAACTTTCTTCTTCCCAACCAATCACAACTCTTTGAAAATCAGATCTAAATTTGATTGGTGGGAAATAGAGTCCCTGAATTCTCCTTAGAGGGTCCTAAGATCAGTCAAAGTTGGTTCTTAGGAAGAACTCTAATTAGAATCCAAAAAGGAGATGGGTCCCTTCCAACAGGACTCCTAGGCTCTCCAACTTGGGCACACGCCTAGGGTGGCGTGCGCCTCCTCCTGACTAGGTTCTGGAGGGGGACAAAGCCCCACCAGCTCTCCAATAGGTGTGACATGTGGTCAAAAGTCAAAGTGTCAATGGTCAACATTTGACCAGTCAAAGGTAGACTTTTGACCAAAGTCAAAGAACAAGAAATGGCAGATGATCAAAAAAATGGAGGTATGTCTTACAAAATAAGACAATCTTTTTCTGATTGGATAACCTCCAGTCAGACCATATGAAGGCCTCTGATTAGCACAAACTCCTTTGGCTCAACAGACAACTTTTTTATTGATAGCAAAAGAAGAACGTTAGGTTCAATCGAGTGCTAGCACGATTTTCTTGAACCTAATTGAATCTCTTCAGATCAATTGAACTAGACCAGTTCAATTGATGATCACCAGATTCAAACCCTGTTTTGTGTGACCAGTTAGGTTCATTTGTATGGTAATGGGATATGTCATGATCTCATACATCGAATCATCGAAAACTCCTTTCGATGGATCAGAACTCTTTGATTCGAAAGCTAGAATGATCGATCATCTAAATCATTCTAATTGCTTCCAAAATCTACCAGTGACACCTAGCAGTATATGGTGGGCAACCCATCAGAGCTGAATGTGAACCTCTTGTGAGCTACCTGTGTGATTAAGTCCTTCTGTCTTGAGCCCCGATCAGATTAGGGTTAAGGTAAACTCGTCAACCCTAGTTTCTATTCATATGATGTAATCATTCGATTCGAGTCGATGTAAAATTAAAATTGAATTCTTTTCTATTATTTCACTCTCCATGGCCATGGACTTTGGAACTTGGTTTCATGATCATCATAGGGCTGCTCCTCTACCACCGAGGTAGATAGATTCCATCTTGATGCCATCAGTTCCTAAATGAACATGCTATAGCCAATATACACCTCAGGTTCCATATGGCTAGGAGACCAAGTAATGTGTAGTCAAACTATAACACCCTCAAGGTGAACTTCCGATGCACCTCAGGTCAAGAACCAACACACTACTGCAGCATCGAGTCAGTCATTGACGAGAAGGTTAGACCTCCCTAATGACTACTCAGGTGTCAAGCTCAGTGCCCTCATTCTCTAACGAGTACCTATACTCTCGCTCGTGTATCTCCACACCTAGATTCAAGACTCATCTACTAAAGAGAAAGCGATTGTACACCAACCTTCCGATCAATCACCATCCTCATGATGATCCTATGGTTGGAAGCATTTATGAGTTAACAATGATTATTCATGTCTTAAATTTTCAACTCTTGAAAATATGAATTATCATTACCATTAACTCAAAGGATGTATCACAGACACTAAATACACATATGTGATAGAAAATAATCTATTTTATTGATATTAGTCAAAATTATAATTTTGCCCCTAAAAGTGTATTACAAGTGTCAGCTAATTCTGACTTCTAGGGCACATATATCTAACAATCTTCCACTTATCCTAAAGCCAATTGGCTACAATCCAAGTCCCATCTTCTCAAGGTGGGCTTTGATCTTCTGCTGGTCCAACGATTTTATAAGTGGGTCTGCCACATTGTCTATGGAGTTGACTCTCTTGACCTCGACGTAACCCTTCTCGAGATAATCGCGGATGAGATGGTATCGCTGCTCAATATGCTTGGATTTCTGGTGAGACCTTAGGCTCCTTAGTAAGGGCTATGGCGCCATTATTGTCGCAGTATAGAGGAATGGCATCTGATGGCATTACTTTCGATTCTACAGCAAACTTCTTATACCAGAATGCTTCCTTCGTAGCCTCTGATGCAGCGATATATTCTGCTTTCATGGTGGAATCTGCTATCACCGTTTGCTTGAAACTCTCCAGCTGACAGCACCACCCATTGCACACAAACAGGACTCTTAGTGTCGACTTTCGATATCTATATTCGAATGAAATCCGGAATCTGTTATCCTGGACTTGGAGTTCTCCGTTACAAAGACAATTTATCTTTTAGTTCTTTTTAAGTATTAGAGTCATTTCACGAGTTTAGTTGTCTTCACCTGGATTTGACTTGATATCTGCTTTGTGACACTACAGCATTGGGCATTAGGCGTTGTAATAGCATGCTACATGAGGCTCCCTATTTGCAGAAGACATAAGGGATCTTGCTCATGCATTCTAGTTTTCTCAGGTTGTGCTGGGGCCATCTTCTTGGGAAAGATGAATACCATGTCTGATAGGGTGATTAATCCCTTCTGTAGGTTTTCCATACTAAACCTCTTAGTACTTTCTCTATGTACATCTTCTATGAAAGTCCTAGCATCCTATTTGGTCTATCCCTATAGACCTTAATTCCTAGAATAAAGGATGCTTCACCTAGGTCTTTCATGGAGAATTTCTTGGACAACCATAATTTGGCTGTTGTCATCATGGAAATATCATTCCCAATAAGGAGGATGTCATCCACGTATAATACGAGGAAGACAACAGCGCTCCCACTGATCTTTTTGAAAACACACAGTTTTTCATCATTTTTGATGAAATCAAATATTTTGATCACATCATTGAAACGAGTGTTCCAGCTCCGAGATGCTTGCTTAAGTCTATATATGGACCTTTGCAGCTTGCAAACCTTGTGATCAATATCACTGGATGTGAAATCTAGCGGCTGTTCCATATAGATATCTTCCTCAAGATATCCATTTAAGAACGCCGTTTTCACATCCATTTGCCATATTTCATAATCGAAATAGGCTGCAACAGCAAACAATGTGTGGATGGATTTCAGCATAGCCACTGGAAAAAAGATATTCTGATAGTCAATGCCTTCGCGTTGACTATAACCTTTTGCCACTAGTCTAGTCTTGAATGTCTCCATATTCTCATCTGCGCCAATCTTTCTCTTGAAGATCCATTTACACCCAATAAGTACTATACCTTCTAGTGGATCTACCAAGGTCCAAACTAGGTTCGAGTGCATCGAGTCAATTTCTGACTGCATTGCCTCTAGCCATTTCTCGAAGTCGATATTTGATATCGTCTCGTTGTAGGTTTTGAGATCATCACCATGAGCACCATTACCTATGAGGAACATTTCTTCTACTTCCTCTGAAATAATACCTAAGTATCTCTCAAGGGGACGAAAAACTCTTTCCGATCTATGAGGTGGAGTTCTAATTGGTCCTTAGCTCGTTGTACTTGTGAGACTTTCTCATCAAGCTTGATCTGCTTTTCAATGCCGCTATCTTGAATAAACTATTTTTCAAGAAAGATGGCATGTCGACTCACAATCACATTGTGGTCTTCTGGAATATAGAAATAGTATCCTAATGACTCTTTAGGATATCTTATGAATCGAGCTCTGAAGGATCTAAACTCTAACTTGTCCACTTGTTGTCTTTTGACATGAGCCGGATAACCCCAAATTCTGAGATGACTCAGACTTGGTTTCTTACCATGCCATATCTCATACGGTGTGGTAGGAATGGTTTTAGAGAGAACCCCATTCAGTAGATAAATTGAAGTCAACAATGAGTGTCCCCAAAGAAAATCAGGGAGGTCTGTGAAGCTCATCATGGATCGAACCATATCTAATAGGATCCGATTTCTCCATTCTGAAGCCTCGTTGAGTTGAGGTGTTCCTAGTGGAGTCCATTGAGAGACTATGCCATTTTTCTTTAGATAGTCTAGGAATTCTCAGCTAAGGTATTCACCTCCTCGATCTGATCGAAGAATCCTAATGAATTTTTCAGTTTGTTTTTCTACTTCATGTCTGAATTCTTTGAACTTTTCAAAAGCTTTAGACTTATGTCTCATAAGATACACATACCCATACCTAGATAGATCATCGGTAAAGATAATGAAGTAGACTAAATTGCCTCTAGCAGGCACATCAAATGGGCCGCACACATCTATATGTACTAGGGCAAGGAGATCTGTGGCCCTCTCCCCATGTCCAACAAAAGGGAGTTTAGTCATTTTGCCTTGGAGACAAGATTCGTAAGTTGGATATGACTCGGAAGTCAATGGACTCAATAGCCCATTTTTCTTCAATTTGTTGATCCTATCTTCTGCTATATGACCTAATCTCAGGTGCCATAGATATCTGTCGTTTGGACTATCCCTAGGTCGTTTGGCATTCACGTTTTGCTCGATAGTTAGAACAGGTACATCAATATGTAGCTGATAAAGATCATTAACAAGGAAACCATTTGCAATTTTATTTCTTTCATAAAGAATGTTACAATGGTCCTTAAAGAAGATAATCACATAGCCTTCTTGTGCTAAGCATGAAACAGAAATCAAATTTCTGCTAGCTGCAGGCACATAATAACAGTCTTTCAAAACTAAGTCTAAGCCAGATGGTAATCGAAGAGGGTATGTTCCCACGGCTACTGCAGCAACTCTTGCTTCATTATCGATGCGTAGGATCATGTCTCCATCTCTCAACCTCCTGCTATCCTCAAGATCCTGCATGGAAGTGCACAAATGAGCACTAGAACCAGAGTCAAGCATCCAACTGGATGCAGAAGAAATCGTAAGGTTAGACTCAATAACGAGCATACCTCCAGAAGGACCTTCCTTCTTGTTCTTCAGGGTGGCTAGGTAAGTAGGATAGTTCCGCTTCCAATGGCCGTCGCTGTTGCAATGAAAATACTTTCCTTTGACATCGGCCTTTTTCTTCGGCTCTGCCTTCTTCTTCTTGGCTCCTTCCACCTTTTGCTTTTTTGCAGACTTCTTTTTCTTTTCATAAGACTTTCTTTTGGAAGAAGTCCATTCCATAGCAAGAACTGAGCCTTTAGAACCTTTCATAGAAAGCTTAGCGGTGACCAGCATATTCATTAATTTGGCCAAGGAATTTTGAAGTTTATGCATATGGTAATTCATGATGAATTGCCCATATGCATAAGTCAAGGATTGCAGAATAACATCATTCTGCAGATCCAAGTCCAACTTCACATTGAGCTTCTCAAGCTCTTCCATGTCCTTGATCATTATCAGACAGTGATCTTGGACTAACTGCCCATCACGCATCTTAGCCTTAAAAAGTTATTTCGTGACTTGATACTTGGCTGCACGACTCTGTTCACCAAACATCTCCTACAGGTGAGCCAACATTTGGCGAGCAGTCCCGATATCCTCATGTTGGCACTGGAGCTCATTAGACATCGAGCCCAATATATAATATTTGGCCTTATTATCTTTGTCTATCCATTTTTCTAGAGATGCTCTCTGTTCAATGGATGGACGAACTGATAAAGTGGGAGGGTCCTGGTCCAGTACATAGGTTAACTTCTCGAAATCCAAAACTATTTTGTAGTTTCTGAGTCAATCTTTATAATTGGGTCCAGTCAGTCTTTGTGTGTCCAGGATACGTGCCAATGGGTTGGACGCAGACATTTTTCTGTAGAGAGTCAAAGATTCTAGTTAGATACTGTAATTATGACTTGACCAATTTATTTAGAGATTTTATTTTTAAATAAATTAGCTTCCACTATTTTTTTGGATCCCTACACTCCCTCTGTAGAGATGCGAAAATCTTCATGATCAATGATTTCTAGTGGGTGGTGCGGTCTCACCAACTGACTCATCACCTCACCTAACAGTTATTGGTGATGGGTTAGCCAATGAGTGAACAACTCTTGTTCAATGATTCTCTAATCATGGTGCACCCAAACATGGTCTCTAATTCATGAATCTCACCGTATCTGAAATATTGATCCACTCCTTAGTTAAGTCAGACTCACCATTTGCATAGACTGGGTTCCTAATTGAGTCTCTCACCGTATCCAAAATATTGAGCCCAACTCATCCTCCAACCCATAGCATCCAATGCCTAATAGACATGGTTGCATCTTTCCAATGCAACTGAGCCACTGTATCCAGCCGAGAACAATCAATCCCGGAAAGGGCCCGCACATCTACAATGGTGGAAGACCTCAGACTTAATCTTTTCTTTGGGAGAATTGATTTAGGTCTCATTAAACTAGACTTGTCATAGTCATAACAATTATGACTAACCTAGTGGCATGGGTTAGCTCGGATTATTGACCACCTCAGATCAGAGCTGTGTCAACAGATATGGCTAGGTAAGTGAGACCGATGGAAGGAATATGCCATTAACTCGTACAAGAATGCATTCAGGTCGAGTAGCTTCCAATTAAAAACCAGTCGGTCGTATGTGCCAAACTTACCTTAGACACCAAATTATTGAGCTAGAATCAATTGGGTTAGCCTACAATCCAGACTCTAACCTCTGAGCCTAATTAGGTCTTGCTTGATCGTGACTCAATCTTGACCCAGACTTAATCCTATTAGGCTGATCAATTTAAGCATTGTTGATTCCATCTAACTAACTCTTGATTCAGTTTGATCAACCGCTTAGACCTAATTGAGCTACCCAAGCCCGAACCCATTATTATGAATATATCTTAGATCTGAAATTCTTAATTTTAGACCTAATTGATATTCCATAATCTTAATTTTTTAATTAAGTAGGGTTCATAAACAAAATATGCACAATAAATTCTAGGGTTTCAGGATCTAGGATTTTGCAGAAAGTAAGTTTTGAATTTCTGATTAAGGATGAATACGCAGCACCCCTACACATCATAAGAACACCCCATCGAATGAAAAGAGAGGGCCTTTAAACTCTTCTTCATTCTTATGATCGGACAGCTAAGAGGAACGCCTTAATCAGGAACATGCAATACTACAAAACAGTTTTAGATCTATATCATATATCTTATATATAAATTAGATCTAATCATGACATATTTTGCATACATCTCATGTATCGAATCATGCATATTTTTAGATCTAAATTATCTCATAATAATCTAAAAAATTAGATTTAAATTGATCTAATCAAAATAAATTCTAATCTAGACAATTAGGTAGAACTATTCTACAACTAGTCTAGACATGCATCAATCATATCTCATATGTTGTTTAAAATTAAATAATTTTATTTGCTATTTTTTAGATGTTATTATAATAATTATAATATCAAAAAATAGTAAATAAATTTATCTAAAATATGATTTAATCAAATTAAATTAAAAATATGCAAGACTATTCTATAGAACTATTCTATTTTAGAATTAGTCATGCATATTTTCTAATCTTAGATCCTAATCATTTAATTTTAATTTTTTCTGATTTCAGATCTGATCACATCTCATGTGACATCTAAAATTATTTATTTTCTAATTAAAATAAATTTAAAATTAGATCTAAACACTTTTAGAACCTTAGCTCTGGTACCAGTTGAAGGAAAATTCTAATTTTTCGGTCCAGGTTCGTTCAGGTCTGATCAGATTAAGAGATATATTTCAAAAATTTTTTTCTTGATCTCAATTAGATCTTGATATATTTTAGATCTGATTATTATTATTTTAAAAATCAAAATAAAATTAGATAAATTAAATCAAATTTAACTTACCATGATATGGGTAATCCTATTACCCGGTTGATGATCTTATATGCAGTGGAAGGTTCTGGATCTAGCCACGCAAGTGCCTGGCCTCTACCAGTATCCACTCGGACTGGATCTGAAGATCCTCTTCTTCTCTATCATGTCTCCAAGAATTAGATCTGGATCTAATCTGTAGGATCTTCAATACTCTTTTCGAAGATCAACAGTCGTTCTTTGCAGCAGTGCAGCCTTCTAGCTTTCAGTCGCCTTTCTTTGATTTGGATCACACCAACCAAAATTCCAAAACTCCTTTTGGACATGGAGAGGAGAGGGAGAAGGTGGTTTGGCATGGAGGAAGAGGGGAGAGGCAGCCTTAGGGCATGGGGTATTGTGATTCAATCATAATTTGAGTTGGGTGGAGGGTCTTATTTATAGACTGACTATGATCCAACTTTTCTTCTTCCCAACCAATCACAACTCTTTATGAAATCAGATCTAAATCTAATTGGTGGGAATAGAGTCCCCTGGATTCCTTCTTAGAGGGTGCCTAAGATCAGTCAAAGTTGGTTCTTAGAAGAACTCTAATTGGAATCCAAAAAGGAGATGGTGTCCCTGTCCAACAAGGACTCCTAGGCGTCTCCAACTTGGGCACACGCCTAGGGTGGCGTGCGCCCTCCTTCTTGCCAAATTCTGATAGGGGGACAAGCCCCCACCAGCTCTCCAATAGGTGCATGACATGTGGTCAAAAGTTAAAGTGTCAATGGTCAATATTTGACCAGTCAAAGGTAGACTTTTGACCAAAATCAAAGAACAAGAAATGGCAGATGATCAAAAATGATAGGTAATGTCTTACAAAATAAGACAATCTTTTCTGACTTGGATAACCTCCTGTCAGACCATATGAAGGCCTCTGATTGAGCACAAACTCCTTTGGCTCAGACATGATAACTTTTTTTATGATAGCAAAAGAAGAACGTTAGATTCAATCGAGTGCTAACATGATTTTCTTGAACCTAATTGAATCTCATTCAGATTAATTGGACTAGACCAGTTCAATTGATGATCACCAGATTCAAACTCTTGTTTGTATGACCCAGTTAGGTTCAATTTTGTATGGTAATGGGATATGTCATGATCTCTATCATCGACATCATCGAACCTCCTTTTGATGGATCAGAACTCTTCTGATTCGAACAGCTAGAATGATCGATCATCTAAATCATTCTAATTGCTTCCAAAATCTACCAGTGACACCTAGCAGTATATGGTGGCAACCCATCAGAACTGAATGTGAACCTCTTGGTGTAGCTACCTATGTGATTAAGTCCTTCTATCTTGAGCTCCGATCAGATTAGGGTTAAGGTAAACTCGTCAAACCCTAGTTTCTATCATATGATGTAATCATTCGATTCGAGTCCGATGTAAAAATTTAAATAGAAATTCTTTCTATTATTTCACTCTACCATGGCCATGGACTTCTGGACTTGATTCTCATGATCATCATAGGGCTGCTCCTCTACCATCGAGGTAGATAGATTCCATCTTGATGCCATCCAGTTCCTATAATGAACATGCTATAGCCAACATACACCTCAGGGTTCTATATGGCTAGGAGATCGAGTAATGGTGTAGTCAAACTATAACACCCTCAAGGTGAACTACCGATGCACCTCGGGTCAAAGAATCAAACACACTACTGCAGCATCGAGTCAGTCATTGACGAGAAGGTAGACTCCCTAATGACTACTCGAGGTGGTCATGCTCAGTGCCCTCATTCTCTAACGAGTATCTGTACTCTCGCTCCGGTGTCTCCACATCGTAGATTCAAGACTCATCTACTAAAGAGAAGCGATTATACACCAACCTTTCGGATCAATCACCATCCTCATGATGATCCTATGGTCGGAAGCATTTTATGAGTTAACAATGATTATTCATGTCTTAAATTTTCAACTCTTGAAAATATGAATTATCATTACCATTAACTCAAAGGATGTGTCACAGACACTAAATACACATATGTGATAGAAAATAATCCATTTTATTGATATCAGTTAAAATTATAATTTTGCCCCTAGAAGTGTATTACAAGTGTCAGCCAATTCTGGCTTTTAGGGCACATATATCTAACAGTAGATACATAGCTAACCCTGGGAAGAAATATTGGAAAGCATTGAAATGGATATTGAGATATCTGCATGGAATAAGGGATTATGATTTGGTGTTTGGTGGACAGTCGAAAGAATTTGGAGAATAATCTATGAAGATGTGTGAAGATTCAGATCCTCTGGAAGGATTTATTGATGCAAATTATACTGGTGATCTTGATACAAGGAGATCTACTACTAGATACCTCTCCTACGTATATGATGGATCGGTGTCTTGGAGATCAATCCTTTAGCCAATCACAGCCTTGTCTACCATAGAGGCTGAGTACATTGGGATGATGAAGGCTGCAAAGGAAGCCCTTTGGCTTAGGAGGCTGTTTGATGAGTTGGGGATGGAGCAGAGCAAGGTTACACTATTCAGTGATAGTTAGAGTGCTCTATTGTTGGCACAGAATCTAGTCTATCATGCGTGCATAAAGCATATAGATGTGAGGTACCACAGGATCAGAGAGCTGATGGTGGAAGGTGAAGTAGAATTGATGAAGGTCCATACTAAGGAGAATCAGTTTGATGCACTCACAAAGGTACTCCCCAGAGATAGCTTTTAGAGATGTATGGCACGGATGGGTTTGTTGAGAAGAGATGAGTTCACAAGAACTTGGAAGCACCAAGGTGGAGAATATGAGCTTAAAAGTGGCACTCCCAAGTCTTGAAAATATGAGAAGATAGATCATGGGAATACGGAAGCGAGCCAAAAGAAGAATCAGTCTCAATAGTAAAGTTCAAAAACTGGGTTAGCTCACTCTGAGACTGAGCTGGCTCAGTTGAAAATTGGGTCGGCTTAGTTCAGGATTGGGTCGACTAGGTCTCAGAGAAAAATTCAGATAGAGAGCAGCATTTTTGGACTGTTGGCATGGTACACAACCGTTGCAGGTCTGGGACTGAGCCAACCCAGTTGCAGGTTAGTCGATTCAGTCTGAAATTGGGCCAGCTCAGTTTTTGTGAGTTATTATTTTATGTACGTGGGTTATTTGGATTTGGAGAGTTTTTCTATGAGCTTGGGCTTGACCCTTTGTAAAGTATATATACTGAAAATAGGTCAAGATTGTAAGTGTGCTGAAATGTGCTAAATAAAAGCTCTTTTCTCCTGAAAATCTCTTCTTCTCTTCTTCTCTATTTCTTGATTTATTTGATCATGCTTCTATAGAGATCTCTAAGAAGTACTTTCTTGATTGCTTGGCTAATCACCGGTAGCCACACCGATCCATGTGGGAAGAGCGCATATTTTCAACGCAACGGACACCACCCTCTGTAACAAACCCCACATGATTCCAAATGGCCCACTACCAAGCAGTTGCAGCTGTCACTATTAGTTTATTATAGGCTCTGGGGCTATAAAAGGGATCCTTCAGATACATTTTCTTCAAGCTCTCTTTTTTCTTTTGGTACTCTGTAATTTTTTCTACTGAGTACTTTATTTTTGTTGGCTGAAAGAGTTGACTTGATCATTGGAGGGTCTTACCGGAGCCACCCCCTAGGCTTCGGATGAGACTTATTTTGCAGGTCACCAGCGACGACCTCGTCTTCTCCGACTCCAGTGCTTCTTCAACGATGATCAGATTTCACACCAACAGAATTGGCGCTATCTGGAAGGGCCTTGAACCTTCAGCTTTTGAGGTTTTTTTGTTCTTAAAGGAGTGCTCAGTAGAGATCTCTACTTCTTCTCCTCCAGAGTTCTTTCCAAAAAAGATGCCTTCCAGGAAAGCTTCAATCCGACAGTCAACGACCTCCGCAGTCAGATCCCATCCTGATCTGCCCGCCCCTATTTTATCTCCGATAATTCAAGCTCCACTTGCAGCAATGGTGGACGTGGAATAGTTCAACCTATTGGTCTAGCAGGTTTACGGTCTCATGAAAGTAATGCAGGCCATGCAGCAGCAGCAACCTCTGATGCCAATTCGACTGGAGTAGGCTTCTCTAGAGCCCCATGATCTAGTCTAGAGATGGTCGACTCAGGCTAGTTGGCTGGTGACCTCTAAAAAGGGAAAGCAGAGGGCCGAGAGCCCCTGCTTTGATCATGACTCTATCCCTGGGAGGACTTTATCCTCATTCAGTCAGAAGATCTTGGAGAGTTGGAAATTATGTTCCAAAGTCAATCGTCAACCTATTGACGGTTGAGTTATTTATAATTATAATTAATTTATTAATTAATAAAAATATTTTGGCATCTTTTTTCATCATAAGTTTACATCTTATAATGAACTCCATTGTTGTGATGAAGTTCTTAGGACTATTTAGTTTCGATAAAGAGAAAATTTATCGATTAGTCCTTAAATTTATTCATGACCAAATGATAGACTATTAATTAGGATGACAACGTCTATCGAGCATAGGTCGCTATATACCATATAGGTTAGTTGTCCTCTTAACCAAGGTGTGTGGAGACACTGGTATGGCATACAAGTGAGATATATGGGTACATCGTCATTGAACATGGCTAACTCTAAAGCATTCTGCTGTCGAGAATATCTCTGATGGGATATAGGTATAAATATCTCTTAGACCTGAGATCACCTCACTGACTTGCAAGTAACTCATTGTGCTTTGGTACCAGACTAACTAAATTTTTAATTCGATAATGGAAGATTTTTGGGTACAGTCAAGTACTTGCAAAGTCGGAGTGTGATCAAGATGGAATTGACCACTCCAAGAGTTGAAGAATGTATCACTGTATTTCAATATAGCAAAATCTTGGCCAGGATAATCCATATGAATTTGATATTTTGAAATACAATATGGACAATTTGATCAGAGTTGACAGTTAAACTCTGAGATATCCTACGAGCATTATGGTCAAGGGGATGAATTATATGAGACTATATCCGTATGGATTCTAAGGATGGTGTTCTACACCTTCGACCTATCCGACTGTCGGATATCATTGCTTGATGGTCACTTCGATTGGTACAGAAATTTATTTCTATGCTACCAACTTAGGTTAGAATCTATGAGGTCATACACATTAGAGCTTACAATCTGATCGGATGATTGATCAATGGTTAAGAATCATTCTAGGGTTAAACAATCAGTACGATTGATGTTTAACCTAGTGCAAGTATTGTAGGAGGATCGATTAGCAATTGAATTACTAATTGACTTAATTTAATTAAATCAATAGGCTGAGATTAAGTCTAATTAAATATAATTTAATTAGATTTAGTTTGGGCATGATTGGATCAAGTCCAATTGGTTAATTGGATAAGTCAAGTGCAAGGA
The DNA here is from genome assembly GCA_006176705.1 of Cocos nucifera. Lineage (NCBI taxonomy): Eukaryota > Viridiplantae > Streptophyta > Magnoliopsida > Arecales > Arecaceae > Cocos > Cocos nucifera. The sequence goes on from QRFJ01001046.1 coordinate 348,387, forward strand.
AGAACTAGTCCTAGTCTAACTAGGACTCGGATTAACCTAATTTTCTAATTTGATTAAAAAATAAATTAAAATTTAATTTAATTTAATTTAATTTAATTAAGTTCTTAAATGGGTTAGGGTCTTATTTAATTGGGTTGGTTTAATCTTGATTTTATTTGGTTAAAAGATCTTGTTTGATCAAGTCCAAATAGGAGTCCTAGTGTGACTAGGACTCCCTATCTCCTTGCGCCACCCTGGTCCTAATGCCCTCCATACCTATTTTTAGGTATTTTTTATGGAAAATTTCTTTCTTGTTGATTTCTACGTCTCCTCTCTCCCTCCAAGTCATATTTGGAAGTTAGGTGGAAGACCAAGTCAAAGAAGGAATTGGTTTTGCTTAGGATTCTATGAGATAGAATCCTTGTTGACCAAAATATCTTTCTTTGAGTGCTGCCCCCTCTTTTAATTAATTATTCTCTTATTCCATAAAAATAATCTTCTTTTTTTTGTACCCTTCCTTGCTGGTCCATGCCAAAAATTATGGAGGAGGCGCCCAAGAGTTGGGCTCCCCAACAACTTCCTATATTTGGATATTCCTAGTCTAGGAATTTGACTTAACTTGAACTTTTTTTTCCTATTTATTGGATGAAATTTTATTCTAATTTTTTTATGAAATATAGAGCTTTGGGAGATGTTTGGGGTGTGCAAAAATTAGAGGAAGAGGGTCCTTGGGCATGGGGGTTCCATAGGCACCAAACTAGGTGTCTAGGTGAGAGAAAAGAAAAGAAAAAGAGGATCTTCTTCTAAGGCTATTTTATTTTCAATCTCTCTTTCTTTCTTTTGAGTTTTTTTGAGAGAGTCTTAGATAAAAAAGCTCTCATCTTTCTTCTTATATTTTGGAGAATCCAAATTTCGAAGAAGAGAGCATCGAATTGACCATCGAAGAAGGATCAGCACAGTACTAGCATGTTGTGCTGATTTCCTGCATCGAATTTCAGATCAGAGATCGTAGGCTCGTGTGGACGACTTCTAGAGGTTGGATGCATGTGCAGCTTGTGACTTCATCCTCAAGTCTGGATTAGTAAGTTAGAACATCTAAATTTTTTTAGGTAATAGATCTGATCTATAAACTTCATACCTACATTTGATGTAGTGTAGATCTAGGTTGATTTGATCAACCTTTTTCTTTCTTATTTGATTTTAATTTTTATTCTAATATCATGTCTTAATCATATAATAGATCTGAGATCTAAGTATTTACATGGTTATTTAAATAAATTTTAGATTTATTTAAGTCTTCCGCTGTAAGATCTTGAAAAAGTTTCAAGATCTATCTGTGAAATCCTAGATCTAGTTTCTTCAATTGGTATCAGAGCAAGGTTCTTATTACATGATTTTTGTGCTTATCTAGATTATTTCTTAGAGTAGATCTAATTTATAATCTAATCATTAAATTTAAAATAAAAAATTAAAAATAAAAAAAATATTTTAGATTACATGGACTGCCATAAGGTTGTCCTGCTATAAGGTTTATCCCTTACAGTGAATAGGTTGTCCTAGTACATGCTGATCTAAAATATTGATCATAAAATTTTAGATTAGATCTAAGAAATTTTATGATCTGATTAAAAATATTTTAATCTGATTTCAATCATCATAAATGTGTTAGATTTGATCTAGGAAGATTTATAATTGATTATTATTGAAACCGTTTTAATTATATGAACCTATTTAGATTAGATCTAAAGTAGTTTTATGTTTATTTTACTTGTATATTGATTATGAATCAAATATGCAACTTGGTTGATAGAACCATGTTGTAAAAATATTTTACGAACATAAAAATTATTTTCAAAAAGCCGAACCCCAACCCTCAGTCCAAAACTTAATTAAGAATTAAGAAGTTGATTGATTAGGATCTATGATTGTGAAGTGAAGATCCTAAGACAAAAATCATAACACATTGAGTTAAATGGATTAGTGGGGATTAGGTCTATTAATTGGATTAGACCTAGGGTTAGATTAAAGCATGGACTTAATTAGAGAATTGACTAAATCTAATCAATTATTGTCTTAGATTAGGTCAAGGATTCTCTCGATCAATTACAATAGTTGTAGTTGGTCAAGTTCATGTCTTTAACAAGACCCAAGATAGACTTGATTCTTGGCTACGCAGTCTAGCATGAACTATTAAGTTGATCAAATTAAAACTAATTAAATCAGTTGGTGTCTAAGGTAAATTTGATCAGTGGTTTTTAATTGGCAGCCCATTTACCTGATCATTTCTGATGGTGTCTAAGGCAAGCCTGGTAGACCCTTCCATCGATCGAACTTACCTAGCCTCTTGGTGAGATTATATTTTGATTGGATCACTTAACTATTTGAGCTAACCCATGTCAGCTGGGTAAATCAGTTTGACTAATTTAGGTGCTTCTAGACCAGCCTATTAATGGTCTTCCTTAAGATAACTTGGTGAAGTTAGTGGGAGGATCATGATAAGTTGGTTAATCTAATCTACTCACTTCTATAAATAAATTTTTTAAAATTATTAGGTTCCTAAAATAAAATAGTTATATGATAACTGGATCATAGCCTTCCATTAAAATGGATGATAATAGATCCATCAGTTGGATAATCATTGGAGGCCCAAAGGCCTGGTGCTTATCGATTGATGAAATTATCATTCATTATATGATCTCTTGGATATATATCTTTCTAAATGGTGGTCAGGTGGGCCAACCAAAGTTGGGCCTGATCATTCAATGGTTGGATGGGCCAAGTATAGTCATGTTAATGGTTGGACCTAACTAGACCCTTTTTTGAGAAGGCCAAAGCCAACTAATCAGGGCCTGGGATAAAATTTAATTACTAAAAATTATTTAGAGAAATAATTGGTTATGAACCTACTCTTAGATGTACATGGATGGACCAATTAAAGTTGGGCTTGTGTACAATCTATGTGGATTCTAGTATCTACTAAGAAATTAGGATAATTCTTCGAATTGGAGGTAGAGGCTATCAATTCGAATAAAATAGTGAAAGAAATCTTTTGATTAATGTCCAAATCTTGAGGTTTAATGAATCAATTACTAATTAGATTTTGATTTTTCTTTGTGCAGACATGGCCATTTTTCTATCGCTCCAATCATTGTTGGACAATGATAAGTTGGTGGGATCTAACTTTAGTAGCTGGTACCGAAAGTTGAAGTTTGTTCTGGAACATGAACGGATCTTATATATGCTGACGGATCCTGCACTTAAGAAGCCAGCCGCCAATGCATGCGGAACAGTCAGAGATACTTATTAGAAGTGGCTTAGTGACCAAACCATGATGCACTGCATTATGCTGGCTGTGATGAATGATGAGTTCAGTCATAGGTTTAAGACAGCTCAGCCAAATGAAATGCTCCAAGTGTTGGAGGATTTTTTTGGCACACCCGATGACATTGAGAGGCACAAGACTAGTTGCACCATCTTCAATGCCAGAATGCGGGATGAAGTCTCTGTCACTAATCATGTACTGTATATGATCGAGCTGATAGAGCACTTGAGCAAACTCGGCTTTTTCTTGCATGAACAACTTGGAAAAGATGCAATACTGAACTCGCTACCAAAGTCCTATCTTCCTTTCCTTACTCAGTATAAAATGACAAAGCCTGAAGTAAATTATCATGGCTTACTGGGGTTACTTCAAAACTTTGAGAAGGATCACCAGCTCCATAAGGAGTCGATGAACTTAGTGGGAGGTTCGTCTTCTCGTTCTCGATCCTTTAGGAAAGAAAAGAAGAACAAGAAGAAGAAAGCTAAGAAGGTGCATGTTAATGCTAGGACACCTATGCAGGCTCAGACCCCAAAGATCAAGCTCGATAAGAGTCAAGCCGAATTCTTCTTTTGCAAGAAGTGGGGGCACTGGAAGAGGAGCTGTCCTCAGTACATTACCTTCCTGGACCCGAACAAGCAGAGAAAGAAGCAAGCTGTTGCTAGGGAAAGTATTTATATGATAACTTCTTATAATTTCTCTATTTATGATATTACTAACTGGGTATTGGATACCGATAGCCCTTACCATATTTGTAATTCATTATAGGGATTGCAGGTCAGTAGAAGATTCGAGCAAGATGAGAGATTTCTAAATGCTGGAGATGGAAGATCAGTTTTAGTTCTAGCTTTAGAAATTTTGAAATTTGTATTTGAATCTCATACCATTATTCTTAGTATTGTCATTTTTATTCTAGTTTCTTTTTAAATATAATTTTTGTAGGCCTTTTGGCCATGAATAATTATGAAATTTCAATAAAAAAATGAGTTTGTAATGTCATTGTGAATGGTGTTACTGCTTTCTATGGATAATTAAATAATGGTATATATATGTTATCACAATCTATTAATATAATCTATTCTACTGGTAAGCATCCTAGATTAGATAGTGTATCAGATATCTACTTATGGCACTGTAGACTAGGTTATATAAATAAGAATAAGATAAATAGGTTGACTTAGGAGGAAATCCTCAAAGTTAATGATTGTGAATCACTTTCAATCTATGAGTCTTGTTTTCTTGGTAAAATGACCAAGTTATTTTTCATCAAAAAAGGTGAGAGAGCCGATGCACTCTTAGGTCTAGTACATATTGATGTATGTAGACCAATGAGCATAAGTACCAGAGGTGGATATGTCTACTTCATCACTTTCATATATGATCTATCCAGATATGGATATGTCTATCTGATGAAACACAAGTCGAATTCTTTTGAAATGTTCAAATGATTCTGAAGTGAAGTAGAAAAATAAACTAGAAAGAGTATTAAAACTCTTCGATCTGACCGAGGAGGAGAATACCTTTCTGATGAGTTTCTCACATATCTAGGAGAGAATGAAATTTTCTTCCAATAGACTCCTCCTGAAATACCACAGCATAATGGTATGTCTGAAAAGAAAAATCGGACTTTGTTAGACATGGTTCAATCCATGATGGAATTTGCTAGCTTGCCGATATCCTTTTGAGGATATGCACTCGAATCGACTTGTTATCTATTAAATAGGATTCCAAGTAAGTCTATAGTTAAAATTCCATATGAGATATGGACAGGACGTAAGCTAGCACTTTCACACCTTAGGATTTAGGGGTGCCCGGCTTATGTCAAACGATTAGTTACAGACAAACTTGGACCTAGGTCTGACAAGTGTACATTCATAGGATATCCAAAAAATATCAAAGGATACTATTTCTATCATGCTGATGAATAAAAGGTGTTCGTCAGTCTTAGGACAATCTTTTTGAAAAAGAAGTTTCTTGATGAAGGAACTGTTGCCTCTAATATTGAACTTGATGAAGTTCAATAGGTAGAAAGTCTGACACAGAATGTTGAACCTAAGTTGGATTTGATCAGATCAGATCCAAAGCCTAGTGAACTTGCACCATTAAGGCGATCCGATAGAGTGCCGTACCATCCAGATAGATACTATGGATTTTTGATCCAGGATGGTGATCCCATCAAACTCGATGAGAATAATGAGGATTCGATCACTTATATGGATGCGATGTAGAGATCCAACTCTGAAAAATAGCTAGAAGCCATGAGATCTGAAATGGATTCCATGAAGGTTAATGATGTATGGACATTAGTTGACCCACCTGAAGGGGTTAAATCTATTTGGTGTAAATGGGTCTTCAAAAGAAAGAGGGGCGTAGACGAAAAGATGGAGACCTATAAAGCCCATCTGGTTGCCAAAGGGTATCGTCAACATTATGGTATTGACTATGATGAGATGTTCTCTTCTGTGGCAATGCTCAAGTTCATTTGGATCATGCTTGCCATTGTTGCCCATTTGGACTATAAGATCTGGCAAATGGATGTGAAGACAATTTTTCTAAATGAAGAGCTGATCGAAGAGGTGTATATGATACAACCTGAAGGATTCATATCCATAGATGAGTCCAAGATGTGCAAGCTTTAGAGATCCATTTATGGATTGAAGCAGGCATCTTGGAGTTGGAACATGCATTTTGATAAAGTGATCAAAACATATGGCTTCATTAAGAATGGATACAAATGGGCAAATGGTCCAGCAGTGGTATTCCTTATTTTGTACGTGGATGATATTCTCTTAATCGAAAATGACATCTTCGTACTATAAGAAATAAAAGTCTGGTTGTCATCACAGTTCTCAATGAAGGACTTGGATGAAGCATCCTACATCCTAGAGATGAAGATCTATAGGGATAGATCTAAAAGGATGCTTGGTATATCCCAATCCACATATATAAAAATTATGCTGAAGAGGTTCAACATGGAGAATTTCGAAAAGGGCTATCTTTCGATAGGCCAAGAAATTTTTCTCTCTAAAAAGAATTGTTCGATAACTCCTGAAGAGAAAGAGCGTATGAGTAGAATTTCATATGCTTCGATAGTGGGATCTATTATGTATGCAATGATATATACGAGACCAGATGTGGCATACTCACTAGGAGTAGTGAGTAGATACCAATCTGATCCTAAAGAAAATCACTGAAAGATGGTTAAAACCATCCTTAAGTATTTGAGAAATACTAAGAACCAATGGTTGGTTTATGGTGAGTCAGATCTGAAGCTTGTGGGATTTACAGACTCCAGCTTTCAATCTGATCATGATGACAGTAAAAGTGTGTTGAGGTATATCTTTACTCTAAATGGTGGAGCCACCTGTTGAAAAGTTCTAAGTAGCATATAGTGGCTGACTTTGTTTGTAAAGTAGAGTATATAGCAGCATCAGATGCAGCAAAGAAAGATGTATGGCTGAGGAAGTTCATCATCGAGCTTGAAGTAGCATCCTCCATTGATGGTCCAGTCCTACTCTACTGTGACAGCACCGACACCATAGCTCAAGCAAAGAAATTGAAGGTACACCAGCGAACAAAGCACATTCTACGTCACTTCCATTTGGTCTGTGAGATCGTGGATCGTGGTGACGTCGATCTTCAGAAGATTGACGGAAAGGAGAACCTAGCCGACCCCTTCACTAAAGCCCTGGCAATCAAGGAGTTCGACAACCATAAGTCGAAGATGGGTATTAGATACTGTGCCAAGTGGCTTTAGGATAGGTAGGAGTTGTTGGAAATTGTGTTCTAAAGCCAATTATTAGCTTGTTAATGATTGAGCTATTTTATAATTATAATTAATTTATTAATTAATAAAAAAATTTTGGCATCTTTTTTCATCATAAGTTTATATTTTATAATGAACTTCATTATTGTGATGAAGTCCTTAGGACTATTTATTTTCGATAAAGAAAGAATTTATCAATTAATTCTTAAATTTGTTTACGATCAAATGATAGACTATTAATCAGAATGACAACGTCTATCGAGCATAGGTCGCTATATGCCATATAGGTTGGTTGTATTCTTAATCAAGATGTGTGGAGATACTGGTATGGCATATAGGTGAGATGTATGAGTACATCATCATTGAACGTAACCAACTCCAGAGCATTCTGCTATCGAGAATGTCTCTGATGGGATATAGGTATAAGTATTTCTTAGATCTGAGATCACCTCAGTGACTTGCAAGCAACTCACTTTGCTTTGGTACCGGACTAATTGAATTTCTAATTTAGCAATGAAAGGCTTCTGGGCACAATCAAGTACTTGCGAAGTTGGAGTGTGATCAAGATGGAATTGACCACTCCAAGAGTTGGAGAAGAATGTATTACTGTATTTCAATATAGCAAAACCTTGGCCAGGATAATCCATCAAATATATTTGATATTTTGAAATACAATGTGGACAACCTGATTAAAGTTGACAGTTGAACTCTGAGATGTCCTACGAGCATTATGATCAAGGGGATGAATTATATGAAAACTATATCCGCATGGATTCTAAGGATGGTGTTCTACACCTTCGATCTATCCGACCATCGGATATCATTGTTAGATGGTCACTTTAATTTGTACAAAAATTTACTCCAATGCTACTGACTTAGGTTCGGATCTATGAGCTTACACACATTAGTGAAGGAAAAATCCTGATTTTTCGGATCAGGTTCGTTCAGATCTGATCGGATCAAGAGATATATTTCAAATTTTTTTCTCTTTGATCCAAATAAGATCTAAAATATTTTAGATCTAATCTTTATTATTCTAATAATAAAAATAAAATATAGATAAATTAAATCATATTTAATTTATCTTGATGTAGGGTAATCCTATTATCCGTTGATGATCCTGTATGCAGTAGAAGGTTCTAGATCTAGCCACGCAAGTGTCTGACCTCTATCGGTATCCACTCCGACTAAATCTGGAGATCCTCTTCTTCTCTATCACGTCTCAAAAAATCAGATCTAGATCTGATTTGGAGGATCTTCAAAACATCTTTTGAAGATCAGCAGTTGTCCTTTGCAGCAGTGCAGCCTTCTAGCTTTCTGTCGCCTTTCTCTCATTTGGATTGCACCAACTAAGATCCCAAACTCCTTTGGGCATGGAGAGGAGAGGGAGAAGGTGGACATGGCATGAAGGAGGAGAGGAGAGTTAGCCTTGGGGCGTGGGAATTTCTTAGATGCTCTTTGAGTTGGACGCAGGGTCTTATTTATAGACTATGCGTGATCCAACTCCTCTTCTTCCCAACCAATCACAACCCTTTGTAAAATCAGATATAAATCAGATTGGTGGGAATAGAGTCCCTTGGATTCCTCCTTAGATGGTGCCTAAAATCAGTCAAACTTGATTCTTAGAAGTCTAATCGAAATCCAAAAAGATGGAGTTCCTGTCCAACAGGGACTCCTGAGCGCCTCCAGCTTGGGCACACGCCAAGGATGGCTTGCGCCTTCCTCCTTGCTAAGTTTTGGTAGGGGGACAAGCCCCCATCAGCTCTTCAATAGGTGCATGACACGTGGACATAAGTCAAAGTATAAATGGTCAATATTTGACCAGTCAAAGGTCAACTTTTGACCAAAGTCAAAGGACGAGAAATGGCAGGTGATAAAAAATGGCAGGTATTGTCTTGCAAAATAAGACAACCCTTTTCTGACCTGGATAGGATCCAGTCAGACCATGTGAAGGCCTCTGATCAAGCACAAACTTCTTTGGCTCAGTCAGGATAAAAGAAGAACGTTAGGTTCAATCGAGTGCTAGCACAATTTTCTTGAACCTAATTGAATCTCATTCAGATCAATTGAACTAGATCAGTTCAATTGATGATCACCAGATTCAAACCCTTGTTTGTGTGATCCAGTTAGGTTCAGTTCTGTATGGTAATGGGATATGTCATGATCTTTATCATCGACATCATCGAAACTCCTTTTGATGGATCAAAACTCTTCTGATTCGAACAGCTAGAATGATCGATCATCTAAATCATTCTAATTACTCCCAAAATCTACCAGTGACACCTAGCAGTATATGGTGGCAACCCATCAAAGCTGAATGCGAACCTCTTGGTGCAGCTACCTATGTGAATAAGTTCTTCTATTTTGAGCCCCGATCAGATTAGGATTTAGGTGAACTCGTCAAACCTTAGTTTCTGTCATATGATGTAATCATTCGATTCAAGTCCGATGTGAAAACTTAAATAGAAACTCTTTCTATTATTTTACTCTGTTATGACCATGGGCTTCTGGACTTGATTCTCATGATTATCATAGGACTGCTCCTCTACCACCGAGGTACATAGATTCCATCTTGATGCAATCCAGTTCCTACAATGAACATGCTATAGCCAACATACACCTTAGGGTTCCGTATGGCTAGGAGACCGAGTTATGGTGTAGTCAAACTATAACAGCCTCAAGGTGAACTGTCGATGCATCTCAGATCAAAGAACCAAACACACCACTGTAGCATCGAGTCAGTCAATGACGAGAAAGTAGACTTCCTAATGACTACTCGAGGTGGTCACGCTCAGTGCCTTCGTTCTCCAATGAGTACCTATACTCTCGCTCTGGTGTCTCCACACCATAGACTCAAGACTCATCTACTAAAGAGAAGTGATTATACACCAATCTTTCGGATCAATCACCATCCTTGTGATGATCTTATGGTCGGAAGCATTTTATGAGTTAATAATGATCATTCATGTCTTAAATTTTCAAGTCTTGAAAATATGAATTATCATTACCATTAACTCAAAGGATGTATCACAGATATTAAATATACATTTGTGATAGAAAATAATCTATTTTATTGATTATGATAAAAATTATAATTTTGCTCGTAGAAGTGCATTACAAGTGTCAGCCAATTCTGGCTTCTAGGGCACATATATCTAACAATCTTCCACTTGTCCTAAAGCCAATTGGCTATAAATCTAAGTCCCATCTTCTCAAGGTAGGCTTCGATCTTCTACTGGCCCAATGGCTTTGTAAGTAGATCTGCCACATTGTCTGTGGAGTCGACTCTCTTGATCTCGACGTAACCTTTCTCGAGGTAATCACGGATGAGGTGGTATCGCCGCTCAATGTGCTTGAATTTTTGGTGAGACCTCATCTCCTTAGCAAGGGCTATGGCACCATTATTGTCGCAGTACAGAGGAATGGCATCTGATAGCATTACTCCAATTTCTATAGCAAACTTCTTGTACCAGAATGCTTCCTTCGTAGCCTCTGATGCAGCGATATATTCTGCTTCCATGGTGGAATCTGCTATCACGGTTTGCTTGGAACTCTTCCAGCTGACAGCACCACCATTGCATACAAACAGACTCCCAGATGTCGACTTTCGATCATCTACATCAGACATGAAATCCGAGTCTGTGTATCCCTGGACTTGGAGTTCTCCGTTACCAAAGACCAACATCATATCCTTAGTTCTTCTTAAGTACTTAAGGATACATTTCACAGAAGTCCAGTGTTCTTCATCTGGATTTGACTGATATCTGCTTGTGACACTCACAGCATGGGCTATATCAGGTCGTGTACATAGCATGGCATACATGAGGCTCCCTATTGTAGAAGCATAAGGGATCTTGCTCATGCATTCTATTTCCTCAGGTGTGCTAGGGCACATCTTCTTGGAAAGATGAATACCATGTCTGAAGGATATTAATCCCCTCTTAGAGTTTTCCATACTAAACCTCTTTAGTACTTCCTCTATGTACATCTTCTATGAAAGTCCTAGCATCCTATTCGGTCTATTCCTATAGACCTTAATTCCTAGAATAAAGGATGCTTCACCTAGGTCTTTCATGGAGAATTCCTTGGACAACCATATTTTGACTGTCGTCAACATGGGAATATCATTCCTAATAAGGAGGATGTCATCCACGTACAATACGAGGAAGACAACAGTGCTCCTACTAACCTTTTTGAAGACACACGATTCTTCTTCATTTTTAATGAAATCAAACTTTTTGATCACATCATTGAAATGAGTGTTCCAGCTCCGAGATGCTTGCTTAAGTCTATATATGGACCTTTGCAGCTTACAAACCTTGTGATCAGTATCACTGGATGTGAAACCTAGCGGCTGTTTCATATAGATATCTTTCTCAAGATATCCATTTAAGAATGCCATTTTCACATCCATTTGCCATATTTCATAATTGAAATAGGCTGCAACGGCAAGCAATATGTGGATGAATTTTAGCATAGCCACTGAAAAAAAGGTATCATGATAGTCAATGCCTTCGCGTTGACTATAATGTTTTGCCACTAGTCTAGCCTTGAATATCTCCGCATTCCCATCTGCACCAATCTTTCTCTTGAATATCTCCGCATTCCCATCAGTATGTACTAGGGCAAGAAGATCTGTGGTCCTCTCCCCAGTCCTACAAAAGGGAGTTTGGTCATTTTGCCTTGGAGACAAGATTCATAAGTTGGATATGACTCGAAAGTCAATGAACTCAATAGCTCATTTTTCTCTAATTTATTGATTCTATCTTCTGCTATATGACCTAATCTTAGGTGCCATAGATATCTATCATTTGGACTATCCCTAGGTCATTTGGCATTCACGTTTTGCTCGATAGTTAGAATAGGTACATCAATATGTAGCTGATAAAGATCATTAATAAGGAAACCATTTGCAATTTTATTTCTTTCATAAAGAATGTTACAATGGTCCTTAAAGAAGGTAATCACATAGCCTTCTAATGCTAAGCATGAAACAAAAATCAAATTTCTGCTAGCTGCAGGCACATAATAACAGTCTTTTAAAACTAAGCCTAAACCAGATGGTAATCGAAGAGGATATGTTCCGACCACTACTGCAGCAACTCTTGCTCCATTATCAAATGTGTAGGATCATGTCTCCATCCCTCAGCCTCCTGCTATCCTCAAGATTCTGCATGAAAGTGCATAGATGAGCACTAGAACCAGAGTTAAGTATCCAACTGGATGCAGAAGAAATCGTAAGGTTAGACTCAATAATGAGCATACCTCCAGAAGGATCTTCCTTCTTGTTCTTCAGGATGGTCTGGTAAGTAGGACAGTTCCGCTTCCAATAGCCGTCGCTGTTGCAATGGAAACACTTTCCTTTGATATCGGCCTTTTTCTTCGGCTCTACCTTCTTCTTTTTGTTCCTTCCACCTATTTTTTCACAGACTTCTTTTTCTTTTCATAAGACTTTCTTTTGGAAGAAGTCCGTTCCATAGCAAGAACTAAGCCTTTAGAATCTTTCATAGAAAGCTCAGCGGTAACCAGCATGTTCATTAATTCGGCCAAGGAATTTTGAAGTTTATGCATGTGGTAATTCATGATGAATTACCCATATGCATCAGTCAAGGATTGCAGAATAATATCATTCTACAGGTCCAAGTCTAACTTCACACCGAGCTTCTCAAGCTCTTTCATGTCCTTGATCATCATCAGACAGTGATCTTGGACTGACTGCCCATCATGCATCTTAGTCTTAAAAAGTTATTTTGTGACTTGATACTTGGCTGTGCGACTCTGTTCACCAAACATCTTCTGCAGGTGAGCCAACATTTGGCGAGCAGTCCCGATATCTTCATGTTGGCGCTGGAGCTCATCAGACATCGAGCCCAACATGTAATATCTGGCCTTATTATCTTCGTCTATCCATTTTTTCAGAGACACTCTCTGTTCAGTGGACGGACGGGCTGGTAAGGTGGGAGGGTCTGATCCAATACATGGGTTAACTTCTCGGAATGCAAAATAATTTTGTAGTTTCTGAGCCAATCTTTATAATTGGGTTCGGTCAGTTTGTGTGTGTCCAGGATACGTGCAAATGAGTTGGACGCAGACATTTTTCTGTAGAGAGTCAAAGATTCTAGTTAGATACTATAATTATGACTTGACCAATTTGTTTAGAAATTTTATTTTTAAACAAATTAGCTCTCACTATTTTCTTGGATCCCTACACTCCCTCTGTAGAGATGCGAAAATCTCTCATGATTAATGATTTCTAGTGGGTGGTGCGGTCTCACCAACTGACTCATCACCTCACCTAATAGTTATTGATGATGGGTTAGCCAATGAGTGAACAACTCTTGTTCAATGATTCTCTAATCATGGTGCACCCAAACTTGGTCTCTAATTCATGAATCTCACCGTATCCAAAATATTGATCCACTCCTTAGTTAAGTCAGACCCACCATTTGCATAGACTGAATTCCTAATTGAGTCTCTCACCGTATCCAAAATATTGAGCCCAACTCATCCTCCAGCCCATAGCATCCAATGCCTAATAGATATGGTTGCATCTTTCAGGTGCAACTGAGCCACTGTATCCAGCCGAGAACAATCAACCTCGGAAAGACCGCACATCTACAATGGTGGAAGACCTCAGACTTAATCTTTTCTTAGGAAGAATTGATTCAGATCTCATTAAACTAGACTTATCATAGTCATAACAATTATGACTAACCTAGTGGCATGGATTAGCTCAGATTATTGACCACCTCAGATCAGAACTGTGTCAACAGATATGGCCAGGTAAGTGAGACCGGTGGAAGGAATATACCATTAACTCGTACAAGAACACATTCAGGTCGAGTAGCTTTCAATTAAAAACCAGTCGGTCGTATGTGCCAAACTTATCTTAGACACTAAATTATTGAGTCAGAACCAATTGGGTTAGCCTACAATCTAGACTCTAACCTCTGAGCCTAATTAGGTCTTGCTTGATCGTGACTCGATCTTGACCTAGACTTAATCCTATTAGGTTGGTCAATTTAAGCATTGTTGATCCCATCTAACCAACTCTTGATTTGGTTTGATCAACCGCTTAGACCTAATTGAGCTACCCAAGTCCGAACCCAGTATTATGAATATGTCTTAGATCTGAAATTCTCAATTTTAGACCTAATTAATATTCCATAATCTTAATTTTTAATTAAGTAGGGTTCATAAACAAAATATGCACAATAAATCCTAGGGTTTTAGGATCTAGGGTTTTGCAGAAAGTAAGTTTTGGGTTTCTGATTAAGGACGAACGCGCAGCACCCCTACACATCATAAGAACACCCCATCGAATGGAAGGAGAGGGCCTTTAAACCCTTCTTCATTCTTATGATCGGACGGCCAAGAGGAACGCCTTAATCAGGAACATGCAATACTATAAAATAATTTTAGATCTATATCATATATCTCATATACAAATTAGATCTAATCATGGCATATTTTGCATACATCTCATGTATCAAATCATGCATATTTTAGATCTAAATTATCTCATAATAATATAAAAAATTAGATTTAAATTAATCTAATCAAAATAAATTCTAATTTAGATAATTATGTAGAACTATTCTACAACTAGTCTAGACATGCATCAATCATATCTCATATGATGTTTAAAATTAAATAATTTTTATTTGCTATTTTTTAGATGTTATTATAACCATTATAATATCAAAAAATAGTAAATAAATAGATCTAAAATATATTTTAATCAAATTAAATTAAAAATATACAAGACTATTCTATAGAACTATTCTATTTTAGAACTAGTCATGCATATTTTCTAATCTTAGATCCAAATCATTTAATTTTAATTTTTTTTGATTTTAGATCTGATCACATCTCATGTGACATATAAAATTATTTATTTTTTATTTAAAATAAATTTAAAATTAGATCTAAATACTTTTAGAACCTTGGCTTTGATATCAGTTAAAGAAAAATCCAAATTTTTCTGGATCAGGTTCGTTCAGATATGATCAGATCAAGAAATATATTTCAAAATTATTTGTTTCTTTGATCCTAATTAGATCTAAAATATTTTAGATCTAATTTTTATTATTTTAATAATTAAAATAAATTTAGATAAATTAAATCAAATTTAATTTATCTTGAAGTGGATAATCCTATTACCCATTGATGATCCTGTAAGCAGTGGAAGGTTCTGGATCTAGCCATGCAAGTGCCTAGCCTCTATCGATATCCACTCAGACTGAATCTAGAGATCCTCTTCTTCTCTATCACATCTCCAAAAATTAGATCTGGGATCTGATCTGGAGGATCTTCAAAATACCTTTCGAAGATCAGCAGTCGTCCTTTGCAGCAGTGCAGCCTTCTAGCTTTCAGTCGCCTTTCTCTCATCTAGATTGCACCAACCAAGAATCCAAACCTCTTTGGACATGGAGAGGAGAGGGAGAAGGTGCTTTGGCATGGAGGAGGAGAGGAGAAGCAGCCTTGGGGTGTGGAGAATTGTGATGCTCTTTGAGTTGGGCGCAGGGTCTTATTTATAGACTAAGCATGATCCAACTCCTCTTCTTCCCAACCAATCACAATCCTTTGTGAAATCAGATCTAAATCTGATTGGTGGGAATAGAGTCCCCTGGATTCCTCCTTAGATGGTGCCTAAGACCAGTCAAAGTTGGTTCTTAGGAGAACTCTAATCGGAATCCAAAAAGGAGATGGAGTCCCTGTCCAACAGGGACTCCTGGGCGCCTCCAGCTTGGGCACACGCCAAGGGTGGCGTGCGCCTCCTCCTTGCCAGACATCTTTTGCTATTTTTAACCCAGAATTTTGAGCTTCATATTCAGTCCCATTATTAGTTGTAGAAAATTCGAAGCCGTAGCGGCACATTGTGATGATGATCCCATCGGGGGTTAACCAAGATCAACCCCACGTCTGCTCCAGTAGCGATTGGATGAACCATCCACGCTACAGAGCCCAAAAACCTATCAAATTTGGCACTCTTCTTCAGGGGGGCTCGGTTGCAAACTCGAAATTACGGTTTTAATTTATTCCAAAGCTCGACTTCATCTAAAATAGTACATTCTACTATAAAATCTACTAATATCTAGGCTTTGATTGACGGTCAAGGTCGGTAGTTGAAGTTAAATTCTGTAAGCTTGATTGCCCATTTTGTGATTCTTTCGGAGGCATCCATTCGATGAAGGACTGATTTAATTGATTAATTCATGAGGATAGTTATGGTGTGCCTCTGAAAGTAAGGTCAGAGTCTCTTGGTAGCAATTAGAAGAGAGTAAGTCAATTTTTATAATTTAGAGTACCTAGTCTCTACATCCCTCAAGATCCGGCTTATGTAGTAGATCGGTCACTGTACTTTCGTTTTCTTCTTGACCAGGATTGCTGCCAGGACTATAGGGGAGACTGCTAAATAAAAAATTTGAAGCACAGCGCATATTCAGCGATGACTCCCTTGGAATTAACCAAGACCAATACCGTGCCTACTCTAGCAGCGTTGGATGAACCATCCATGTACAGGACCCAAAAACCTTCAAAAAGATTAGCACTCTCTTTGGAAGGGCTCGGTTGCAACCATAGAATGCCAGTTTCATTCTGTTCAAGCTTGGCTTCATCTGAAATGGTGCATTCTACCATAAAATCTGCTAATATCTAGGCTTTGATCAATGGTCGAGGTCGGTAGTTGATGTCAAAATTTTGTAAGTTCGAATGCTTCCTTTTGTTGATTTCTTTCGGAGGCATCCATTCAATGAAGAATTTGCTTTAATTGGTTGATCCATTGAGGACAGTTATGGTGTGCCCCTGAAAGTTTAAGGTCAGAGTCTTCTTCAGGCACGCAATTTAGAAGAGAGTAAGTCAATTTTTCTAATTTAAGTACCTAGTCCTCTTACATTCCCCAGGACCCGCTATGTAGTAGAATCGACCTTTGCATTTCATTTTCCTCCTTGACTTAGGACTACTGCTAGAGCTGTCGAGGAGACTGCTAAGATATTAGAAAATAATATTTTCTCTTAAGCTATAGGTTTTGCCAGTAGTGGGGTGAGCCGAGGTATTTAAGGCTCCTCGAAAGCCCTGTTGGCATTCCGCCGTTCATAAAGTCTTTTGGCTGCTTGAGACTTAAAAGTAAGGCGCACATGCAATCGCTCGGCTAATCTCTAAATGGAATGGGTTTAGGGATGCCTCTTTTTTCAATTCAAATTGCTGAACTTTTTTAATTATTTTTTAGAGATGGTCATCTCCTGAATAGCTCAGATTTTCTTTGGATTTGCCTCAATCTCGCATCTCGACACCATTAAATCCTTAAAAAAATTTTCAAGATTCACACACAAAGGCGCACTTTGGTCGGATTTCAGCATCATCTTGTTACTTGCTTAAAAGTAAACACTGAAGGTCTCTTCAAGGTCGGTGATGTGTTTGTTAAAAGCTCGACTCTTAACGAAACATGTATCCCACATACCACCTCCTATTTCGCATCGATCTGGCTCCTTGAAGATTTTTGTTGACCGAACTGGATACATCTGCTCTACATTCCTTCGAGTCCGAAAGGGCCATAACCTGTACAGTAAAGACTATGGTCGGTAATAAAATGGTTTTTCTCTTCATCCTTTGGCAACATCAGATTTGGTTGTATCGAAACAAGGGCATCCATGAATGGTGATGGAGTTTCGTGGCCCAAGGTTTGCCATCCACCAATTGATCGGGGGAAATACTAATACTTTAATAGGTAGGTATTGTTCTCGAACTTTTGAGTCTATACACAATCTTCCACTTGTCATTCATCTTTTTGATGATGCATTCATGTTTGAGATCTAGTTCGGATAGTTAACTTTCTGAATGAATCCAGTCTTGAGGAGCTTGTCGACTTCTTCTATAATTGCTTTCTGCCTCTCTGGAGCATGGCTGCGCATCTTTTTTACTGGCCGACACTTGAGATTAGCAGCCAATCGATGTTCCATGACCTCGGCATCAATCCCCGCATATTCATTAGGATCTAAGTGAAGACATCCGCATTTCTCTGAAGGAAGGTGATGAGTTGCTCTCAAACCTCATCCCCCAAGTTGGAGCTGATCTGCATAGTGTGCTCCGCATTTTCATCGTTCGATGGAATGGAAATGAGGTCTTCCATAGGCTCGCCCCACTCCTCCGTAAGGTCGTCACGGACATCCAATCCATCAATAGGATAAAGATCGAGCTGGAGGTTTTTCTATAGGGCCATGGAGTAACAGTGCCTTGCCAAGGTTTGATTTTCTCTAATCTCTCTAATTCCATAATTCATCAGAAACTTCACCTTTAAGTAATAAATTGATATCACAGCTCAGAGTGCATTCAAACCAGATCGGCCAAGAATAATATTATAGGCAGATGGAGCTTTTACAACTAGAAAATCGATCTATGCTCTGGACCGCCTTGGATATTATCCTGCAGCCACAATCAAAGTTATTATGCCCTCAATCGGTATCACGTCATTGGTAAATTCCACTAACGAAAAGTTTATCGGCTCAAGCCGACTATCAGGTATAGACATTTTGAAGAAAGTATCATAAAACAAGACATCGACCAAACTTTCATTATCAACAAGGATGTGGCGTACATCATAGTTTACGATTTTTAAAGCAATTACAACCACATCATTATGTGGGAACTGAACTTCCTGTGCGTCTGCTTCGATGAAGGTTATAGATTCTCCAATCCTCTATCTCTTCACCAATCCTTCAGATCCGTCGGCCTCTTCTCATTGAGGACTCCTAGAGATAGTGTTGATGACGTCAAGAGGTGGCCGATCTTCTTGTTGCTCCTCCCCCCTTGGCGGTTCAGGTTGCAGTAATGCCCTTGGCCGATCCTCTCTTTCTTTGGGCCAACGTCGTAGAAATTGATCGAGCCAGTCTAGCTTGATGAGCTCCTTGATTTCGTCCTAGAGCTGAATACATTCTTCAGTATCGTGACTGTGGTCACGATGATAGAGGCAGTACTTGTTAGAATTGCACTTGTTAGGATGAGTGCGCATCCTCTCCGATCTAGGTAATTGCTCCTTGATCTCCATTAGTACTTGGGTCTTCGGAGCATTGAGGGGGGCATAGTTATGGAACCTTCGAAGGGGGAAGCCCCACTACGCCCTTCTATCAGAGCTTCTTGGATGACGAGCTTGAGGAGGAGTTCGAGCTCGCTTGCGCTTGGAGGGAGTCGGAAGCATGGCCGAACCTCATTGGACTTCTCTTCAGATGTGGGCCTATTTGGCTCGTCCATTTGTCACTCTTCTATGGCTTCACTATCCTTGGCCTTGAAGGCCTCCTCCACTCGGGCATACCCTTCAGCCCGAGCTAGCATATCAGCAAAATTTTTGGGATACTTCTTCTCTAGGAAGAACAGTAGATTGTTCTTCTGAAGGCCGCCTTTTAGTTTGGCCATAGCGACAGACTGGTCTAGATTCCAGACTTCTAGGGCAGCTACATTGAAGCGATTAACATAAGCTTGGATGGATTCTCCCTCTTACTGCTTGATGTTCATGAGGGAGTCAGAACCTCTTCGGGGGTGCCGGCTGCTGACGAAATGAGCCGCGAACTGGTGGCTCATTTGACCAAAGAAAAAGATGGTATTTAGCTTAAGGGCCAAATACCAATTTCTGATTGCTCTTTTCAAGGTAGATGGAAAAGTCTAGCATAGGATAGCGTTTGATTTACCGTGGAGCAGCATCATCATTCGGAAGGCCTCCAAATTGTCAACCGGATTGGTGGTCCCATCGTAGCTCTCGAATTGAGGGAGCTTGAAGTTCGGCAGAATAAGTTCCTGCATGATGTGATGAGAGAAAGAAAAGTCGGTACGGATATCATTATCGTGGAAGGAGGAGCACGGTGGAGTTCCTCGATCTATCGGTTCAGCTTTTGCAGTTTTTGGTCCAAGAGATCCTCTCGATCATAGATTAAAGGAACCAGATCTAAAATTTCACAAGTAGATCTTGAAACTTTTTCAAGATCTTATAGCGGAAGACTTAAATAAATTTAAAATTTATTTAAATAAATATATAAACACTTACATCTCAAATCTATTACATGATTAAGGTATGATATTAAATTAAATATTAAAATCAAATAAGAAAGAAAAAGATTGATCAAATCAATCTAGATCTACACTACATCAAATGCAGGTATGAAGTTTATAGATCAGATCTATTACATGAGCAAGTTTAGATATTCTAATCTACTGATCCAGGCTTGAGGATGAAGTCACGAGCTGCACACATGTCTGACCTCTAGGAGTCATCCATCCGAGCCTACGATCTCTGATCTGAAGTCTGATGCAGGAAATCAGCACAGCATGCTAGTACTATGCTGATCCTTCATCGATGGTCGATCCGATGCTCCCTTCTTCGAAATTTGGACTCTCCAAAATATGAGAAGGAAGATGAGAGTTTGTTGATCTAAGACTCTCTTAAAAAAACTCAAAAGAAGGGAGGAAAGATTAAAAATAAAACAGCCCTACAAAAAGACCCTCTTCTTCTTCTCTTTTCTCTCACCTAGACACCTAGTTTGGTGCCGATGGAACCCCTATGCCCAAGGACCCTCTTTCTTTGATTTTTGCACACTCCAAACCTCTCCCAAAGCTCTATATTTCATAAAAAAATTAAAATAAAATTCATCCAATAAATAGGGAAAATGAAGAGTGCAAGTTAGGTCAAATTCCTAGACTAAGAATATTCAAACATGGAAAGTTGTTGGGGCGCCTAACTCTTGGGCACCTCCACAATTTTTGGCATGGACCAGCAAGGTAGGGCATACAAAAAAGAAGATTATTTTTATGGAATAAGAGAAGAATTAATTAAAAGAGAGGGCAGCACTCAAGGAAAGATATTTTGGTCAATAAGGATTCTATCTCATAGAATCCTAAGCAAAACCAATTACTCCTTTGACTTAGTCTTCCACCTAACTTCCAAATATGACTTGGAGGGATAGAGGGGGTATGAAAATCAAGAAGAAAGGGATTTTCCATGAAAAATACCTAAAAAATAAGTAAGGGGACATTGGGACCAGGGTGGTGCAAGGAGATAGGGAGTCATAGTCACACTATGACTCCTATTTTGACTTGGTCAAACAAGATCTTTTAACCAAATAAAATCAAGATTAAACTAATCTAATTAAATAAAGCTCTAACCCATTTAAGAACTTAATTAAATTAGATTTAATTCTAATTTATTTTCAAATTAAATTAGAAAATTAGGTTAATCTGAGTCCTAGTTAGACTAGGACTAGTTCTTCCTTGTACTTGGCTTATCCAATTAACCAATTAGACTTGATCCAATCAAGCCCAAAATAAATCTAATTAAATTATATTTAATTATATTTAATCTCAGCTTATTGACTTAATCAAATTAAGCTAATTAGTAATCTAATTACTAATCGATCATTCTGCAACACTTGCACTAGGTTAAATAACAATCATATTGATTGTTTAACCCTAGAACGATTCCTAATCATTGATCAACCATCCGATCAGATCGTAAGCTCTAATTGTTAGATATATGGGCCCTAGAAGCTAGAATTGGCTGACACTTATAATACACTTTCAGGGGTAAAATTATAATTTTGACCATAATCAATAAAATATGTTATTTTCTATCATATATGTGTATTTAGTGACTGTGATACATCCTTTGAGTTAATGGTAATGATAATTCATATTTTCAAGAGTTGAAAATTTAAGACATGAATAATCATTATTAACTCATAAAATGCTCCCGACCATAGGATCATCACAAGGATGGTGATTGATCCAAAAGGTTGGTGTACAATCGCTTCTCTTTAGTAGATGAGTCTTAAATCTATGGTGTGGAGACATCGGAGCGAGAGTACAGGTACTTATTGAAGAATGAGGGCACTGAGCGTGACCACCTGGAGTAGTCATTAGGAAGTCTACCTTCTCGTCAATGACTGACTCGATGCTGCAGTGGTGTGTCTGATTCTTCGATCTGAGATGCATCGACAGTTCACCTTGAGGGTGTGATAGTTTGATTACACCATAACTCGGTCTCTTAGCCATATGAAATCCTGAGGTGTATGTTGGCTATAGCATGTTCATTGTAGGAACTGGATTGCATTAAGATAGAATCTATCTACCTCGGTGGTAGAGGAGCAGCCCTATGATGATCATGAGAATCAAGTCCAGAAGCCCATGGCCATGGTAGAGTGAAATAATAGAAAGAGTTTCTATTTAAGTTTTCACATCGGACTTGAATCGAATGATTACATCATATGACAAAAACTAGGGTTTGACGAGTTCACCAAAATCCTAATCTGATCGGAGCTCAAGATAGAAGAACTTATTCACACAGGTAGCTGCACCAAGAGATTCGCATTCAACTCTGATGGGTTGCCATCATATACTGCTAGGTGTCACTGATGGATTTTGGAAGCAATTAGAATGATTTAGATGATCGATCATTCTAGCTGTTCGAATCAGAAGAGTTTTGATCCATCGAAAGAAGTTTCAATGATGTCGATGATAGAGATCATGACATATCCCATTACCATACAGAACTGAACCTAACTAGGTCACATAAACAAGAGTTTGAATTTGGTGATCAATAATTGAACTGATCTAGTTCAATTGATCTGAATGAGATTCAATTAGGTTCAAGAAAATCGTGCTAGCACTCGATTGAACCTAACGTTCTTCTTTTACTATCATAAATTATTGTCCTGACTGAGCCAAAAGAGTTTATGCTCGATCAGAGGCCCTCACTTGGTCTGACTAAAGCCTGTCCAGGTTAAAAATGGATTGTCTTATTTTGTAAGACAGTACCTATCATTTTTGGTCACCTAGCATTTCTCGTCCTTTGACTTTGGTCAAAAGTTGACCTTTGATTGGTCAAATGTTGACCATTGATACTTTGACTTCCGTCCAAGTGTCATGCACCTATTGAAGAGCTGGTGGGGGCTTGTCCCTCTGTCAGAACCTGGCAAGGAGGAGGGCGCACGCCACCCTTAGCGTGTGCCCAAGCTGGAGGCACCCAGGAGTCCCTATTGGATAGGGACTCCATCTCCTTTTTGGATTCCGATTAGACTTCTCCAAAGAACCAGTTTGATTGGTCTTAGTGCCATCTAAGGAGGAATCCAAGGATCTATTCCACCAATCAGATTTATATCTGATTTCACAAAGGGTTGTGATTGGTTGGGAAGAAGAGGAGTTGGATCACGCATAGTCTATAAATAAGACCCTGCGCCCAACTCAAAGAGCATTTGAGAAATTCTCAGGCCCCAAGGCTGTCTCTCCTCTCCTCCTCCATGCCAAGTCTACCTTCTCCCTCTCCTCTCCATGCCCAAAGGAGTTTGGGATCTTAGTTGGGGCAATCCAGATGAGAGAAAGGCGATAGAAAGCTAGAAGGCTGCACTGCTGCAAAGGACAACTGCTGATCTTCAAAAGGTATTTTGAAGATCCTCCATATCAGATCCAAATTTGATTTTTGGAGACATGATAGAGAAGAAGAGGATCTCCAGATTCAGTCTGAGTGGATATCAGTAGAGGCCAGGCACTTGCGTGGCTAGATCTAGAATCTTCCACTGCATATAGGATCATCAATGGGTAATAGGATTATCCTACATCAAGGTAAATTAAATATGATTTAATTTATCTATATTTTATTTTTATTATTAGAATAATAGAGATCAAATTTGAAATATCTCAGATCAGATTTGGATCAAAGAAAAAAAATTTAAAATATATCTCTTGATCCGATCAGATCTGAACGAACCTGGTCCAAGAAATCAGGATTTTTTCTTCACTAATGTGTGTGACCTCATAGATCCGAACCTAAGTTGGTAGCATAGGAGTAAACTTTTGTACCAATTGAAGTGACCATCTAACAATGATACCCGACAGTTGGATAGGTCGAAGGTGTAGAACACCATCCTTAGAATCCATGCGGATATAGTTTTCATATAATTCATCTCCTTGAACATAATGCTCGTAGGATACCTCAGAGTTCAATTGTCAACTCTGATCAAGTTGTCCACCTTAAGGGTGTTATACTTTGACTACACCATTACTTGGTCTCCTAGCCATTCGGAATCCTGACATGTATGTTGGCTATAGCATGTTCAATGTAGGAACTAGATAGCATCAAGATGGAATTTATCTACCTCGGTGGTAGAGGAGCAGCCCTATGATGATCATGAGAATCAAGTCGTGAAGCCCATGGCCATGATAGAGTGAAATAATAGAAAGAGTTTCTATTTAGCTTTTCACATCGAACCTGAATCGAATGATTACATCATATAATAGAAACTAGGGTTTGATGAGTTCACCTTAATCCTAATCTGATCGGAGCTCAAGATAGAAGAACTTAATCACACAGGTAGCTGCACTAAGAGGTTCGCATTCAGCTCTGATGGGTTGCCACCATATACTGCTAGGTGTCACTGGTGGATTTTAGGAGCAATTAGAATGATTTAGAAAATTGATCATTCTAGCTGTTTGAATCAGAAGAGTTCTGATCCATCGAAAGGAGTTTCGATGTTGTCGATGATAGAGATCATGACATATCCCATTACCATACAGAACTGAACCTAATTGGGTCACACAAACAAGGATTTGAATCTGGTAATCATCAATTGAACTGATCGAGTTCAATTGATCTAAATGAGATTCAATTAGGTTCAAGAAAATCGTGCTAGCACTCGATAGAACCTAACGTTCTTCTTTTACTATCATAAATAGTTGTCCTAACTGAGCCAAAGAAGTTTGTGCTCATTTAGAGCCCTTCACTTTGTCTGACTGGAGCTTGTCCAAGTCAAAAAAGGTTGTCTTATTTTGTAAGACATTACCTACCATTTTTGATCACCTGTCATTTCTCGTCCTTTGACTTTGGTCAAAAATTGACCTTTGACTGACCAAATATTGACCATTGATACTTTGGATTTGTTCAGTGTTCACGCACCTATTGGAGGGGCTGGTGGGGGCTTATATCCACCATCAGAAC
>QRFJ01001047.1:0-28679 GCA_006176705.1 Cocos nucifera
CACACAGGTAGCTGCACCAAGAGGTTCACATTCAGCTCTGATGGGTTCCACCATATCTGCTAGGTGTCACTTGGTGATTTTGGACAATTAGAATGATTTAGATGATCGATCATTCTAGCTGTTCGATCAGAAAGTTCTGATCCATCGAAAGGAGTTTCGATGATGTCTATGATAGAGATCATGACATATCCCATTACCATACAGAATTGAACCTAACTGGGTCACACAAACAAGGGTTTGAATCTGGTGATCATCAATTGAACTGATCTAGTTCAATTGATCTGAATGAGATTCAATTAGGTTAAGGAAATCGTGCTAGCACGATTGAACCTAAGTTCTTCTTTACTAATTAATAAGTTGTCCTGAGAGCCAAAGGATTTTGCTCAATCAGAGGCCTTCATATGGTCTGACTGAGGTTCCAAGTCAGAATAGGTTGTCTATTTGTAAGACATTACCATGCCATTTTTGTCACCTCCATTTCTTGTTCTTTGACTTTGGTCAAAAGTCTACCTTTGACTGGTCAAATGTTGACCATTCATCCTTTGACTTTTGACCACATGTCATGCACCTATTGGAAAGCTGGTGGGGGCTTGTCCCCCTGCCAGAACCTGGCAAGGAGAAGGGCGCACACCAAGGGTGGCGTGAGCCCAAGTAGGAGGCACCTAGGAGTCCTTGTTGGACAAGGACTCCACCTCCCTTTAGGATTCCAATTAGAGTTCTACTAAGAATCCAGTTTGACTGGTCTTAGGCGCCCTCTAAGGAGAATCCAGGGGTCTCTTTTTTCAACCAATAGATTTAGATCTATTTCACAAAGGGTTGTGATTGGTTGAGAGGAAGAAGAGTTGGATCAAGCTTGTCTATAAATAAGACCTGCGCCCAACCCTAATCCTAAGTTTTATTGAAAGAGTTTCCCACGTCCAAGGCTGCCTCTCCCCTCCTTCTCCATGCATATTCTCTTTCTCCCCTTGCTCTCCACGTCCAAAGTTGTTTTGGACTTAGTTTTGGTGCGATTCAGATCAAGGAAAGGCGATCAAAAGCAAGAAGGCTGCGCTGCTGGCAAAAGGACGACTGCAGATCTTCAAAAGAATTTTGAAGATCCTCCAGATCAGATCCAGATCTGATTTTTGGAGGTGTGATAGAGAAGAAGAGGTTCTCCAGATCCAACCCAAGTGGATACCGGTAGAGGCCAAGCGCTTGCGTGGCTAAGATCCAAAACCTTCCGCTGCAATCAGGATCATCTACAGGGTAATAGGATTACCCAAATCAGGTAAATTAAATTAGATTTAATTTATCTTATTTTATTTTATTTATTAAAATAATAAGAATCAGATCTGAAACATATTAAGATCTGATTGAGATCAAGAGAAAAATTTTTGAAATATATCTCTTGATCTAATCAGATCTAGACGAACCTGGACCGGGAAATCAGGATTTCCCTTCAAGGACAACTTATTTATGATAGTAAAAGAAGAACGTTAGGCTCAATCGAGTACTAGCACGATTTCCTTGAACCTAATTGAATCTTATTCAGATCAATTGAACTAGATCAGTTTAATTGATGATCACCAGATTCAAACCCTTATTTGTGTGACCCAGTTAGATTCAGTTCTATATGGTAATGGGATATGTCTTGATCTCTATCATCGACATCATCGAAACTTATTTCGATGTATCAGAACTCTTCTGATTCGAACAGCTAGAATGATTGATCATCTAAATCATTCTAATTGCTCCCAAAATCCACCAGTGACACCTAGCTATATATGGTGGCAACCCATCAGAGCTAAATGTGAACCTCTTGGTGCAGCTACTTATGTGATTAAGTTCTTCTATCTTGAGCCCCGATCAGATTAGGGTTAAGGTAAACTCGTCAAACCCTAGTTTCTATCATATGATGTAATCATTCGATTCGAGTCCAATGTGAAAATCTAAATAGAAACTCTTTCTATTATTTCACTCTGTCATGGCCATGGGCTTCTGGACTTGATTCTCATAATTATCATAGGGCTGCTCCTCTACCATCGAGGTAGATAGATTCCATCTTGATGCCATCCAGTTCCTACAATGAACATGCTATAGCCAAACATACACCTCAGGGTTTCATATGGCTAGGAGAATCGAGTAATGGTGTAGTCAAACTATAACACCCTCAAGGTGAACTGTCGATGCACCTCAGATCAAAAGAATCAGACACACTACTTGCAGCATCGAGTCAGTCATTGAAGAGAAGGTTAGACTCCCTAATGCTACTCGAGGTGGTCACGCTCAGTGCCCTCATTTTCTAACGAGTATCTGTACTCTCGCTCTGGTGTCTCCACACCATAGACTTAATACTCATCTACTAAAGAGAAGCGATTGTACACCAACCTTTCGGATCAATCACCATCCTCGTGATGATCCTATGGTCAGGAGCAATTTATGAGTTAATAATGATTATTCATGTCTTAAATTTTCAACTCTTGAAAATATGAATTATCATTGCCATTAACTCAAAGGATGTATCACAGACACTAAATACACATATGTGATAGAAAATAATCCATTTATTGATTTTAGTCAAAATTATAATTTTGCCCCTAGAAGTGTATTACAAGTGTCAGCCAATTTTGGCTTCTAGGGCACATATATCTAACAGTACTTAGGTACCATTTTAGAGAAAATAGAGAAAATATTCCTCGTAGGTAATGGAGTTCATGGTGATGATCCCAAAACCTATAACGAGGCAATATTGGATATCGACTCTAAGAAATGGCTAGAGGCAATGAAGTCAGAAATCGATTCGATGCACTCAAACCAAGTTTGGATCTTGGTAGATCCACCAAAAGGTATAGTACCTATTGGGTGTAAATGGATCTACAAGAGAAAAATTGGTGCAGATGAAAATGTAGAGACATTTAAAGCTAGGTTAGTGGCAAAAGGTTATAGTCAACGTGAAGGCATTGACTATCAGGATACCTTTTCGCCAGTAGCTATGCTAAAATCCATCTTTACATTGCTTGTTATTGCAGCTTATTTCGATTATGAAATATGACAAATGGATGTGAAAATGGCATTCTTAAATGGATATCTTGAAGAAGATATCTGTATGAAATAGTCACTAGGTTTCACATCCAGTGATGCTGATTATAAGGTATGCAAGCTGCAAAGGTCCATATATGGACTTAAGCAAGCATCTCGAAGCTGGAACACTTATTTTAATGATGTGATCAAATTATTTAGTTTCATCAAAAATGAGGAGGAGCCATGTGTCTTCAAAAAGATCAGTGGAAGCGCTATTATCTTCCTCGTATTGTACATGGATGATATCCTTCTTATTGGAAATGATATTTTCATGTTGACCATAGTTAAAATATGGTTATCCAAAGAATTCTCCATGAAAGACCTAGGTGAAGCATCCTTTATTCTAGGAATTAAGGTCTATAGAGATAGACTGAATAGGATGCTAGGACTTTTACAGAAGATGTACATAGAGGAAGTGCTAAAGAGGTTTAGCATGAAAAACTCTAAGAGGGATTTGGTACCCTTTAGACATGGCATTCATCTTTCCAAAAAGATGTGCCCTAGCACACCGGAGGAAAAAGAATGCATGAGCAAGATCCCTTATGCTTTAGCAATAGGGAGCCTCATGTATGCCATGTTATGTACACGATCCGATATAGCCCATGCTGTGAGTGTCACGAGCAGATATCAATCGAATCTAGATGAAAAATACTGGACATCTATGAAATGTGTCCTCAAGTACTTAAGAAGAACTAAGAATATGTTGTTGGTCTTTGGTAATGGAGAACTCCAAGTCCAGGGATATACAGACTCGGATTTTATGTCCGATGTAGATGATCGAAAGTCGACATCTGGGAGTCTGTTTATGTGTAATGGTGGTGCTGTCAGTCGAAAAAATTTCAAGCAAACTGTGATAGCAGATTCTACCATGGAAGCAGAATATATTGCTATATCAGAAGCTGTGAAGAAGGCATTCTGGTACAAGAAGTTTGCCACAAAAATTGGAGTGATGCCATCAGATGCCATTCCTCTATATTGCGACAACAATGGTGCCATAGTTTTAGCTAAAGAGTCAAGGTCTCACTAAAATTCCAAGTACATCGAGCGGCGATACCACCTCATCTGCGATTGCCTCGAGAAGGGTTACGTCGAGGTCAAGAGAGTCAACTCCATAGAAAATGCGGTGGATCTACTTACAAAGCCATTGGGCCAATAGAGGATCGAAGCCCACTTTGAGAAGATGGGACCTAGATTTATAGTCAATTGGCTTTAGGTCAAGTGAAAGTTTGTTAGATATGTGTGCCCTAGAAGTCAGAATTAACTGACACTTGTAATACACTTCTAGAGGCAAAATTATAATTTTTACTATAAATAATAAAATGAATTATTTTCTATCGTAAATGTGTATTTACTGTCTGTGATACATTCCTTGAGTTAATGGTAATGATAATTCATATTTTCAAGAGTTGAAAATTTAAGACATGAATTTTTGTTATTAACTCATAAAATACTTCCGACCGTAGGATCATCATAAGGATGGTGATTGATCCAGAAGGTTGGTGTACAATCGCTTCTAGATGAGTTTTGAGTCTACTATGTAGAGACATTAGAGCGAAAGTATAGGTACTCGTTAGAGAACGAGGACACTGAGCGTGACCACCTCAAGCAGTCATAAGAAAGTCTACCTTCTCATCCATGATTGACTCGAAGCTGCAGTGGTGTATCTGGTTCATTGATTTGAGGTGCATCGACAATTCACCTTGAGGGTGCTATAGTTTGACTATACCATGACTCGATCTCCTAGCCATTCGGAATCTTGAGGTGTATGTTGGCTATAGCATGTTCAATGTAGGAATTGGATTGCACCAAGATGGAATCTATCTACCTCGGTGGATGAGGAGCAGCCCTATGATGATCTTGAGAATCAAGTCCTTAAGCCCATGGCCATGGCAGAGTGAAATAATAGAAAGAGTTTCTATTAAGATTTTCACATCGGACTTGAATCGAATGGTTATATCATATGATTGAAATTAGGGTTTGATGAGTTCACCTTAACCCTAATCTGATCGGGGCTCAAGATAGAAGAACTTAATCACACAGTTAGCTGCACCGAGAGGTTCATTTTTAGTTTTGATGGGTTGCCACCATATACTGCTAGGTGTTACGATGGATTTTTGGAGCAATTAGAATGATTTAGATGATCAATCTTTCTAAGTTGTCAGAATCAGAAGAGTTCTGATCCATCCAAAGGAGTTTTGATGATGTCGATGATATAGATCATGACATATCCTATTACCATACAGAACTGAACCTAACTGGCTCACACAAACAAGGGTTTGAATTTGGATATCATCAATTGGACTAATCTAGTTCAATTGATTTGAATAAGATTCAATTAGATTCAAGAAAATTATGCTAGCACACGATTTAGCCTAACGTTCTCCTTCTACTATCGTTAAAAGTTTTCTCAACTGAGCCAAATGTATTTATGCTCACTTAGGTATATTTACTTGGTCTGACTGGAGCTTGTTCAGATCAGAAAAGGATTGTCTTAATTTATGAGATAAATTTGAGACAACACCTATCATTTTCCATCACCTGCTAATTCTTATCTTTTGACTTTAGTCAAACATTGACCTTTGACACTTAGACATCTGTCCATGTGTCATGCACCTATATGAGAGCTGATAGGGGCTTGTCCCTTTGCTAGAAATTGAAAAGATGGGGGTGCACACCTAGGAAGGCGTGCGCCCATGGATAGGGACATCTGGAGTCCCATACGGATGGGGCTCTAGGTTGCTTCTAGGATTCTACTTAGGTGGTGCCAACCTATAGATTTTGATCAGTCTTAGGTTCCATCTAAGGATGAATTGAAGGGGCTCTCATTTGATTGGATCAAATGATGTCATCCCATCAATCAGATTTAGATCTGATTGTACAAAGCAACGTGATTGGCTAGGATGTTGTGGCACTACATGGTGCAGTAGGGTCTATATAAACCCTGTCTATGCCCAACTTTCAAAGA
This sequence comes from Cocos nucifera, assembly GCA_006176705.1. Taxonomy (NCBI): domain Eukaryota; kingdom Viridiplantae; phylum Streptophyta; class Magnoliopsida; order Arecales; family Arecaceae; genus Cocos; species Cocos nucifera. The sequence continues at coordinate 6,026 of QRFJ01001047.1, forward strand.
GTTCTCTCTTAGCCCACACCATAAGGTTGCCCCTCTCCCTCCTCCATGCCAACTTCTGGTCCTCTCTCTCCTCTCCATGTCCAAGGAATTTTGGACTCCAGTTCAGTGTGATCCAGGCAAAAGAAAGGTGACGAAAAAGGAAGAAAGCAACATTGCTGCAGAGATGATTGTAGATCTTTGAATGGAGTTTTGAAGATCCTCCAAATCAGATCTAGATATGATATTTGGATAGGTGATAAAGAAGAAGAAGATCTCCAAATTCAATCTGAGTGGATACTGGTAGAGGCCAGACACTTGCATGGCTAGATCGAGAACCTCAAGCAAACAGCAGGATCATCAAAGGATAATCTAATTACCCAACATCAAGGTATAAATTAAATCAGATTTAATTTGTTTTTTTTTTTATTTATTAGATCTATATAATCAAATTTGAAACATCTTAGATCTAATCTAAATTCATAAGAGAAATTTTTGAAATATCTCTCTTGATCCAATCAGATCTAAATGAACATAAACAAAAAAATTAGGATTTTTTCTTCACAGTCGACCCCGCTTGACAGGCTCTTCGATCTCATCTTAGAGCTGAATATATTCCTTAGTATCGTGGTTGTGATCACGATGGTAAAGATAATACTTATTTGGATTATGCTTGCTAGGATGAGTGCGCATCCTCTTCAGCCTCGATAGCTGCTCCTTAATCTCCATCAGCACTTGAGTTTTCGGAGCATTGAGTGGGGTGTAATTATGAAACCTTCTAGAGGAGGATTTCTTTACACCCTTCTATGAGAACTTCATTGAGGAAGAGCTCGAGGGAAAGTTTGGGCTTGCTTATGCTTAGGAGGAGTTAACGAGCACGGCCAAACTTTATTCAACTTTTCTTCAACTATGGGCCTGCTAGATTTGCTTGCCTACTGCTCTCTCGTAGCTTCCTCATCCTTCAACTTGAAGGCCTCCTCAACTCGGGCATAACCTTCAGCTTGAGCTAGCAAATTAGTAAAATCTCTAAAATACTTTTTCTTCTTGGAGAATAGTAGATCATTCTTCTAAAGGCCGTCCTTAAGCACGGCCATGGCAACCGACTGATCCAAAGTTTACACCTCTAGTATAGCAACGTTGAAGCAATTGACATAGGCTTGGATGGTCTCCCTTTTCTGCTGCTTGATATTGATGAGGAAGTCTGAGCCTCACCTTGGATGTCGGCTGCTAATAAAATGAGTTCTGAGCCTCGCCTTAGATGTTGGCTACTAACAAAATGAGCTACAAACTGATGGCTCATTTGGTCGAAGAAGAAGATCGTACCTGGCTTTAACATTGAGTACCAATTTCTCACTGCTTCCTTTAGAGTAGAAGGAAAAGCTCGATATAGAATGGCATTTGGTGTGTCATGGAGAAGCATCATAGTCTAAAAGGCCTTTAGATAGTCAACTAGATCAGTGGTCCCATCCTAACTCTCAAATTAAGGGAGCTTTAAGTTCAGCATGATCGATTCCTACATGATTCTCTAGAAGAAAAGAGGATCAGTATAGATGTTATCATGGTTACCTAGGGCAACATGGCAGAGCTCTTCAATCCATCGATCCATTTCTTGGAGTTTTTGATCGAGGGCCTGATCTCCATCATGGATCTCGGAGGGTTTTTGACTATAGATGGAAAAGATCTCTTCTAGAGAAGAGTAATAGTCGGAATAGGAGCTCTCCACTCTTTATTTTTCTTTTTCAGAGGTGATGGGTCTGCTGACCCAAGTATGCCTCCCTAGGACCGATTCTTGACATTTTGATGAGGGGTTCTCTTATCGAACTACCGCTAGAGGCTGTTGCATAGCCTGCACTATCTCGGTGAGGCCTTAGACCTGCTATATCAATAGGATAAACTATTTTGAATTTACTGTTATCATCGATGAAGGAGGTTGCGGTGCCGATGAAGCAGGCGGATTTGGCCCAGATCTGATGGCAAAGGTGGTGGATCTTTAAGTGATCATCTTCTTTGGAGGTATTTTGAGGTTGAGGGAGAGAATGGAGATGACCCTTGAAGGAGAAAGCTCATAGGATCGATTGAGCACTCCTTTTAGAATAAAGGCTTAGGAGCCCTTCCTCTAGTGCCAATCCTATTGGTGCAAAATCAGGTTGATGTTGGAGTAGAGCTGGAGAAAGGAAGATGAGGTCGCCATCAAAGACCTGCAAAATAAAGTCCCATCTAGAGTCAGGCTGGTGGCTCCGGCAGGACCCTTCGATGATCAAGTCAGCTCTTTTGGCCAACAGAAATGAAGTGCTCAAGAAAGAAAGTGGTAGAGCACGGAGAAGAAAAAGAGAGCTTAGAGAAAATGTATCTGGAGGATCCTCTTTTATTGATGGAGCATTTAATAAACTAATGATGACAGCCATAATCGTTTGGTAGTGGGCCGCTCGAGACCACATGAGATTTATTATGGAGAGTGGTGTCCATTATCATGACTTGCCCATCGAGAGTGGTGCTCATTGTCATGACTTGCCCATCGAGAGTGGTGTCCATTGGGGATTAATAGTTAAAGTTTGGATGAAGTTGCGCTAGTAGTGAAGAGCTCCAAGTCACGATGATTCAAGAGAAGTTCAGGCTCCTTTAGGGTCGTCTACATGTAGGTCAACTTGCATTATGTTGAGAGCTGGATTTGCATAGATAATGAGATCCTTTTGGGTGATCGTAGGGGTTCGACAGAAAGAAATTCTCCTTGTTGATCGATGGAATCTGGCTACAAAGAGTACGGAAGGCCAATGACTGAAGGAGTTCGAAAGGAGATTTGATGGAGGAGTCCAAAAGGAGTTTGATTTGCAGAGAAGCCTAGCTAAAGGAGAAGTCTAGAAGGAGGAGACTTGCGGAGAAGCTCGACTGAAGGAGAAGTCTGGGAGGCGTTCGACTGGCGGAGAGGCCTGGCTGAAGGAGAAGTTCGAGAGGAGTTCGACTGGCGGAGATCAATTTGCAGAGAAGCCCAACTGAATGAGATGTCTGGAAGGAGAAAACTTGCGGAGAAGTCTGGCTAAAGGAGAAGTCTGGAAGGAGTTCAACTAATGAAGAGGCCCAACTGAAGGAGAAGTTGGGGAGCTGAAGAAGTTCGAAAAAAGTTCGACTGGCAGAGAGGCCCGACTTAAGAAGTCCGAGAGGAGTTTGACTGGCGGAGAGGTCTGGAAAGAGTTCGATAAGTGGAGAGGAATCCGACTGAAGGAGAAGTTCGGAAGGAGGTTGATTGGTAGAGAGGCCCGATTGAAGGGGATGTTTGGAAGGAGTTCGACTGGCAGAGAAGAATCTGACTGAAGGAGAAGTCTGGGAGGAGTTCGACTGACAGAGAAGCCTGGCTGAAGAAGAAGTCTGGGAGGAGTTCGATTGACAAAGAGATCTAGAAGGAGTTCGATTGGCACCCAAGCTGGCCAGGCTAGACTGCCCAAGGGGCCGCTCTCACTATTCAAGTTCATCCAAAGAGGATCCAATGATAGGAGGGTGACCGAGATTGCTCTGAGACTAGATATTTAGCCAAACTTCGATGGAAGCAGGTTTATCCCCAACATGATGTAAGTGGATCTTCAAAAGAAAAAGTGGTGTAAATGGGAAGATAGAGACCTAAAAAGTCATCTAGTTGTTGAGGGATATCATCAGCATTATGGTATAGACTATGATGAGATGTTTTCTTCTATGGCAATGCTTAAATTGATTTGGATCATGCTAATGATAGTTGCCCATCTGGACTATAAAATCTAGCAAATGGACGTAAAGACAGCTTTTCTAAATAGAAAGCTAGATGAAGAGATGTAAATGATATAGTCTGAAGGGTTCACATCCATAGACGAGTCTAAGGTGTATAAGCTTTAAAGATCCATTTGTGGATTGAAATAAGCATCTCGGAGTTAGAACATATATTTTGATAAAATGATCAAAATGTATGACTTCGTTAAGAACAGACAAGAGCCCTACATATACAAGTGGGCCATTGGTTTAGAAATAATATTTTTTGTATTGTATATGGATGATATTCTCTTAATTGGGAATGACATTTCTACATTATAGAAAATAAAGATTTGGCTATCGTCATAGTTCTGCATGAAGGACTTAGAAGAAGCATCCTACATTCTATAGATGAAGATTTATAGAGATAGATCTAAGAGGTTGCTTAGGTTATCCCAATCCACACATTAAAACTGTGCTAAAGTGGTTCAGCATGGAGAATTTCAAGAAAGGCTATCTACTAATAGGCTATGAAATTTTTCTTTTGAAGAAAGATTGTCTGACAACATCTTAAGAGAGAGAGCATATGAGTAAAATTTTATATACTTCGATAGTAGATTCTATCATATATGCCAGGACATATACAAGACTAGATGTGGCATACTCACTAGGGGTAGTGAGTAGATACTAGTCTAATCTAGGGGAGAACCACTGGAAGGTTGTGAAAATTGTCAAGTATTAGAGAAATAATAAGGAGTAGTAGCTTGTTTATGGTAAATCAAATTTAAAACTTATGGGATTTACAGACTCTAATTTTCAATGTGATCATGATGATAGTAAGAGTGTGTCGGGATATGTATCTACCCTCAATGATGGAGCTGCCTATTACAAAAATGAAGGAAAAGTCTAGAATTTCTACCATATATTTTGAAGCTTTTTCAAAATCTAGAATAGCGGAAGCTACAGATTAAACTAATTAATCTATAAAATATGTAAATAAATCCTAGATCTAGAATCTAGTGATATGATTTATGTATGCAATAAATCTATAAATTAAATAAAGAATAAAAATAATGATGTTGACCATATCAACATCAAACCTTATTCATGGATTTTGATCTCCACTTGCTGATCTGAAGCTGAGGTTGTCGCTTCAAGCCACACACACATCCGACCTCTATGAGAAATCCACATGAAGCCTCGATTATGATCTAAAGACTAGTAATCTAATAATTAGTATAGTGTGCTAGGACTACGCCGATCCTTCTTTGATGGTTGATGCTGATTTTTCTTTTTTAAATGACTTGAACTTTTCAAGGATCAACGGAGGAGAAGGGAGGATCTGGAAAGACCTTTCTTTCCATGTTTTTCTCTTAAAAAATTGATGGAAGAAGATCTAAAATACAAACCCTAGAAAAGATCCTTCATCTAGGCCTTTCCTCTCACCTAGGCATAATGATTTGTGCATGCAAAAAAGCTCACACCCAAAGCTTTAATGTGCCTAAGTATTCCATGCCGAAGCCTTCTCTCTTAGGTGTAAAACCTCTAAAAAAATCATGGTCTAACTCCTTTTATATAGAGAGTTAAAGAAGAATCTCTGTCTACGTCAAATGCCTAGATAGAGAGTCCAAAAGAGAGTAGGACTAGGGTGCCCAACTCTTGGCCGCCTCCATAATATTTCTAGGCATGGAGACCCAGATTTTGGCACACAATAAGTCTCCTAATTTTCATAAAAATTTTAGGAAAAAATAAGTAGTGATGGTGCAATAAATAGATAGAGTTTTGGGTTTGTAAAACTCTATCAAATAGAGTTTAAGATCATGACTACTTCTTAGTTTTAATCAAATCCAAGACCACAAACCATCCAAGAGGGTTATGGGTGCATGGATTAGCATCAAGCCACTCTAGAAATCAGATTTCACACACCATAGCCAAGGGTGGTGCATAGAGAAAGAGAAAATGGTGCAAGGAAGGAGTCATAGTCTAACTAGGACTTCTTGCTTTGACTAGTCAAACCAATTCTTTAGCCCAATCAAAATAGATCTTGATGCAATCTAATTAATGGAATTCATAATCCAATTAGGATCCCAATTAAATCAAATTAAATCTAATTTAATTTTGATTTAAATTTTTAATTAAATTAGAAATTAGGTGCATTCAAGTCCTAATTCAACTAAGAATTATTCTTCCTTACAATTGGCTTATCCCATAAACTAATTGAACTTGATCAAATCAAGTCCAAACCAAATCTAATTAAATCATATTTAATTAGACTTGATCTTTGCCCTTTAACTCAATCAGATTGAGCCAATTAACAATCTAGTTGCTAACCGATCCTCCTGCAACACTTGCACTAGGACAAACTCAATCATATGGAATGTTTAACCCTAAAATGATTTTCAATCATTGATCAACCATCCGATCAGATTGAGATCTCTAATATGTATGATCCTATAGGTTCAAATCTAAGCTGGTAGCACAAGATTAAATTTTTATACCAATCAAAGTGACCATCTAGCAATGGTACCCGTTGGCCGGATAGATTGAATGTATAAAGCAATACTCTTAGAACCCATGTGGATATGGTTTTAATATAATTCATCCCCTTAATCAAAATGCTCATAGGATAACTCAAAGATTAACTGTCAATCCTGATTAGGTCATCTACATTATATTTTAAAATATCAAATCCATCTTATGGATTATCCTGGCCAAGATTTTGCTAAATTAAAATATAGTGATGCATTATCTCCAAATTTTTAGAGTGGTCAATCCTATCTTGATCACTCATCAACTTCACAAGTACTTGACAATGTCCAAAAATCTTTCATTATTAAATTAAAAATTCAGGTAGTCAAACACCAAAGCATAGTGAGTTGCTTGCAAGCCACCATGATGATCTTAGGTCTAAGGGACACCTATACCATATCCCATTAGAGTAATTCTTGATAGCAGAATGCTCCAAAGTTGGTCATGTGAGGTGATGATGTACCTCTACATCTCACCTATATGCCATATTAGTGTCTGTACACTCCTTGGTTAAGAGGACAATCAATCCATATGGCATACAATAATCTACATTCGATAAACATTATTGTCTTGATTAACAACGTATCATTTGATCGCAAACAACTTTAAGGACTAATCGATAGATTTTCTCTTTATCGAATCTAAATAGTTCTAAGAATTTTATCGCAACATTGGAGTTCATTAGAAGATGTAGAGTTATGATGAAAAATGCTAGAATAAATATTTTATTTATTAATAAATTATTAATATTTATAAAATAGCATAATCGTCAATAGGCTAATGGTTGGCTTTTGAACACATTTCTCAACAAAAAGTTTCAAGTATACACTATGGCTGACTTAGTTTGTGAGGCGGAGTACATCGCGGCATCTGATGCTGCCAAGAAAGCTATGTGGCTAAAAAAATTCATCATCAAACTTGAAGTGGCATCCTCTCTTGGTGGTTCTGTTCTACTCTACTACGACAGCACTAGAGCCATTGCTCAAATAAAGGAACCAAAGGCACATCAGTAGATGAAGTATATTCTATATTGCTACCACATTATTCGAAAGATTATGGATCGAGGTCACATCGAGCTTCAAAAGATCTATGGAAATGAAAACTCGACCGATCCATCCACTAAATCCCTTGTAGTAAAGGAGTACAATAATCATAAGTTGAAGATGGGTATACGATACTATATCGATTTGCTTTAGTCCAAGTGAACATTGTTGGAAATTATGTCCTAAAGTCAATCATCAGTTTATTGACGGTTGAGCTTTTTGATATAATTTGTATATGAATTATTTATGAATAAAAATTTTGTTTTGACTTTTTCATCATATGTTATGTACATATTTTTATGAACTTCTTTGTTGTGATGAAATCCTTAAGACTATTTAAAATCGATAAAGAAGGATTTATTGTTTAGTCCTTAAATCCGATCGTGATCAAATGATACATTATCACCTAGGATGACAACGTTTATCAAGTGTAGATCATTATATGCCATATGGGTTAGTTATCCTCTTAACCAAAGGGTGTGGAGACACTAGTATAGAATGCAGGTAAGATGTAGAAGTATATCTGCACTAAATATGACCAGCTTTAGAATATTTAGCTATCAAAATTTTCTTCGAAGGGATATAGGTATAAGTGTCTCTCCAACCTGAGATCATTATAATGACTTGCAAGCAACTCACTATGCTTTGGTGCTGGACTATCTGAATTTCTAATTCAGTGATAGAAAATTTTTAGACACAGCTAAGTAGTTGTGAAGTAGGTGTGTGAGTCAAGATGGGATTGACCATCCCTAATTTTAGGAGATATGTTGCATTGTATTTTAATTTAGCAAAGCCTTGGTAAGGGTGGCCCTTGTGGGGACTCACAAGACTGATTGTGTTGAGACATATTATGGATATATTTTATCCAAAGTTGATAATTTAACTCTGAGTCATCCTAAACTTGGAGGTCAAAGAAATGAATTATGCGGTAACCATATTCTAGTAGTTTTCAAATATTGCATTATGATTATTTGACCTATTCGGACATTGGATACCATTTCTAGATGGTCACATCGATTGGTATAGCAATTTATTTTGATGCTACTGGCTTAGGTTCGAATCTATAGGATTATATACATTAGAGATTTCTACCTGATCTGATGGGTGATCTAGAGTCCCATAGAACTAAGACTCTTTGGTCAAGAGTCCCACTGGACTGAAACTCTATTAGCTAGAGACCTACTAGATTGAAACTTTGTATTTAAGAAAGAATTAGCAATTCAATTGTTGATTAGACTAATTTGATTAAACAATGAATTTTGGATCAAGTCAAATTGAATTAGATTCAATTGGGTTTGATCCGATTAGGTTATAAGATGAATTAATCATGAAAGAAGATTGGTCCTGATTTAATTAGGACTTGAGCTTAATTAATTTCTAATTTAATTAAGATTTAATTGAGATGGTTTAAGCCTAATTTGATTGAATTTATTCTAATCTAATTTGGTCTAGCCAATTGAGTTTAATTGGAGACTTAATTGGATAAAGATTTAAGTACAATAGGATTAGACTTTTGTCGCTAGCATTTGACCTTTGACCACCGCCCTCTTTCCTTCATCAGAATTCAGATTCTCATCAAGATTACATGCACCCCAAAGTGCCTCACGCCCCTTCTCTTCACACCCTTAATTGATAAGAATAGGTGGTTGGCATTTGAATTCAAATGGGATTTGAATTTGAATGAGAAACCAACTTATCCTCATCCATCCACATGCCATGCACTCGGTTTCTATACGTTGTTGCTAATTTAAAAGGGTATGAGGCCGGGGGTGGGGGGGGGGGGTGGGGCAAGCGCCATCTGGTAGAGGACTCTTGGGCATGAAACTTTACCTTTTCTACATGTGAAACCTAGTTTTTTTTGAGAGAAAAATCAAGAGAGAGGGCACTAGTGTTTTGGGTGTGTACTATCCTAGGATTTAAGATGTGAGATTGAGAGCTGTGAGTGTCACAACTCTACCAAATTTCTCAGAGATCTTCCTCATCCTTCTTGATATCCTTCCGAATCTTTTGGAGCATCCCGATGATTGGAAGAAGAGGACGATCAATATCGATCAACATCAGTCATGGAAGGTTCCAACGAGGAGCTAGCACTCTGGAGGAGTTGATCGGGATCTAAAGTATAACACCCCACCCCTAAATTTAGATGACAGTGCCACATCCCATCCTTATCTAAAGGCTAAGAGAATTTCTAAATCATGACTAAGTTGAAATATAATATCAATAATAATATGCTAAAACAACCATTTTCATATACTTAATATCCAACAAAATCATCTCAGGATTTTATTCACTAAACTAAGTTTAATACATATAGCTTTATAATAGAGTACATCCAGTTGTTTATAGCTTCCAAACCAAATATACATTCCAATACTCAACCAAAAGTAAAGCCCTCTCAATACATACATGTAATCCAAAATGCTACTAAGAAAAGTCTTCTTATGCTAATGTTGAGCTAAGATACTCCCATCTACTAAGAACAGAAAAACATAAAACAACATAATGAGACTAACGTCCTAGTGAGTGTATCCAACTATTAACAAAAAGCTTACTATAATTTTATATTACTATGCATAACATGTACCAACAAGTATCCAAATATTTGCATAAATAAGAATAAATCACATAAAAAGTTCTTATAAAGCACAAATCATTGCTTACCATTGATAATACCATAACAGCATACTTCCACAGAAATTATTATAAGTAATTGTACCACAACCATATCTTTATACCATAGTCATCTTCTCATATAAGCAGTCACATCCTGATACACTCTCATATGGATAACCACACCACAACACACATATAACATACAACACACCTCATATGAGTAGACTCTCCATAGCACACTCTCATATGAGTAGATGATACATCACAATATTCACTACACTCTTATATCAGAAAACTCTACATAGTACACTCTCATATAAGTAGTCAAAATACCATAATACTCAACACACTCTCATATGAGAAGACTCCACATAGCACACTCTCATACGAGCATTCAAACCATATAATACGAAAGTCAATAAGCCCCTTTCAGCACATAAACCAGTATTTAACCATGTACAAAAATGAACCATGTAATAGAAACCTTGTAATACCTTTAACTTACCAATGTTGTACTATTTAAACTATGAGTGTATTTATTTACTTATGAAATACACAACATAAGTTGCAAGTACCAAGAGAATATCCTACTTTTCAAATAATATTTTTACCTAGTAATGTACATTAAAAACACCATAGATAGATGGAATTCATTCACCTCCAATAGCCACTAGCTTATTGGCTTACTCAAGTACCTTTTTCTAACTCTTTTCTTTCCTATAATATCAATAAATACTGATTCACACCATTCCACATGATTCATAACTAGAACTACACCTACTTTGCTTTCATACTCTTACTTTGATCTTTCAATTATTCAGTTCTTCTTTACCTTACTTGCTTTAGCTTATATTTAAGTAAACATCATTAAAACTTAGGAATTCTCTAACATTTAACTATATTTATATTCCTATAAATGATTTTAAGTTTAGCTAACATCGTTTCAGTCCATAGCTAAACTACTTCAATAATTTTAGCACCATAAATAGCATAATTCAACTTCAAACTCAGGTTTAAATTACATAATTAACTTTACTAAAACATCTCATTTGCTGATAATGCTTGAAAGATTAATTTAAATCTAGTTTAGAGCCTTAGAAACCTTACCTCAATGATTAAAATCACTGCTGCAGCTGACATAGATTTTTCTTCTTTACCAAACAAGCTACTTGTCTCCTTCAAACTAATTCTTTACCAAACACCTCTTCCTAACTAATTTCTCTTTGATTGCTAACTAAAAATAAGCCTTTTCTAAGTCTCTTCCCTTCTCTATCCTTTCTGGTTAACTATAGAATCTCAGAACAACAAAAGAGTAACTAGTTACTTTTATTTTAGAAAAGAAATAAAGTAGAGAGAAGATTGGCTAGGTGTCACCCCTCTAAAAGCCAACACACCTCTTCCTTTCTCTTCTAATTAAGTGGCATAACCCAAGGAAGCTACCGATTAAATTACTTTCCAAAAATTTATTTAAAAATCTAACTTTTAAAACCTCATGGCCAGTACCGCTTTTCTATTCCCACTGATTGACCTGGCTCGACCTTAAATCGGGCTAGCTCAAATGTCACTCGGATCAGTTCGAACTTAAATATCCTTATTTATTTTACTATCCATTAACTTTAAAATATAAACATAAAAAAAAAAACTTTCTATTTGAATTTAATAAAAATATCAAAAAAATCAAAATCTTTAAGAATTTGATATCAAAACTTGTGTTCTAGTTTATTTTTTTCTAAATCCAAAACTTCTAAATCTTTCTTTCTTCAGAATGAATAGATCAAAAGATTTTAAAATTTATTAAAAATTATTTTACAACTCACCAATACCTAAGGATCAATTATCGTTAATTAAAGTTTCAAGAAAATATATATTTTATATAGCTCTTCTTATAAATGCTAGTTTCTAGACTTAGAAAAAAATTTCAGGACTTGCAATATCAGATAATCATAATTTATGCTAAAATGACTTAAATATTTTATAAATAAATTACTAAACCATAAATACCTATGTTAGATATGTCTATCCTAGAAGCCAGAATTGGCTGACACTTATAATACACTTCTAGGAGCAAAATTATAATTTTGATTATAAATAATAAAATACATTATTTTCTATCACATATGTGTATTTAGTATCTGTGATACATCCCTTGAGTTAATGGTAATGATAATTCTTATTTTTAAAAGTTAAAAATTTAAGACAAGAATTTTTATTATTAACTCATAAAATGCTCCTGACCGTAGGATCATCATAAGAATAGTGATTGATCCAAAAGGTTAGTGTACAATCGCATCTTTATAGTAGATAAGTCTTGAGTCTATGGTATAGAGACACTGGAGCAAGAGTATAGGTACTCGTTAGAGAACGAGGGCACTGAGTGTGACCACCTCGAGTAGTCTTAAGAAAGTCTACCTTTCGTCGATGACTGACTCGAAGCTGTAGTGGTATGTCTGGTTCTTTGACCTGAGGTGCATCGGCAGTTCACCTTAAGGGTGTTATAGTTTGACTACACCATGACTCGGTCTCCTAGCCATTCGAAATCCTGAGGTGTATGTTGGCTATAGCATGTTCATTGTAGGAATTGGATTGCACCAAGATGGAATCTATCTCCTCGGTGGATGAGGAGCAGCCCTATGATGATCATGAGAATCAATTCCGTAAGCCCATGGCCATGGCAGAGAGTGAGATAATAGAAAGAGTTTCTATTAAGATCTTCACATCGAATTTGAATCGAATGATTAAATCATATGATAGAAAATAGGGTTTGACGAATTTACCTTAACCCTAATCTGATCGGGGCTCAAGATAAAAAAACTTAATCACACAAGTAGCTACACCAAGAGATTCATTTTTAGTTTTGATGGGTTGCCACCATATACTGTTAGGTATCACTGATGAATTTTGTGAGCAATTAGAATAATTTAGATGATCAATCATTCCAGTTGTCTGAATCAGAAGAGTTCTGATCCATCAAAAGGAGTTTCAATGATATCGATGATGGAGATCATGACATATCCCATTATCATATAGAACTGAACCTAACTGGATTACATAAATAAAGGTTTGGATCTGGATATCATCAATTGAACTAACCCAGTTCAACTGATTTGAATTAGATTCAATTATGCTCAAGAAAATCGTACTAGCACACGATTGAACCTAACATTCTCTTTTTCTATCATTAAAAGTTATCTCGACTAAGCCAAATAAGTTTGTGCTCACTCAGATACCTTTATCTAGTCTTACTGGAGCTTGTCCAGATCATAAAAGGGTTGTCTTAATTTATTAGATAAATTTAAGACAATATTTATCATTTTCCATCACCTGCTAATTCTTATCCTTTGACTTTGGTCAAACATTGACCTTTGACCCTTGGACATTAGCCCATGTGTCATGCACTTATTGGAGAGTAGATAGAGGTTTGTCCCCTCTCTAAAAATTGGAAAGAAGGGGGTGCATGCCTAGGATGGCATGCGCCCATGGATAGGGACGCCTGGAGTCCCATATGGATGGGACTCCAGGTTGCTTTTTGGATTCAAACTAGGTGACCCTCACCTATAGACTTTGACCAGTCTTAGGCACCACCTTAGGATGAATCTGTGGATCTCTCATCTGATTAGATTAGGTGATGTCATCACACCAATCAAATTTAGATTTGATTAAATGAAGCAACGTGATTGGCCGAGGTGATGTGGCACTACATGGCGCAGTAGGGTCTATATAAAGACCTGTCTGCACCCACTTTTTAGAGACTCCTCTCCTAGCCATGTCCCAAGGCTGTCCCTCTCTTTTCTCTATGCCACCTTCAGGCCATCTCTCTCCTCTCCATGCCTAAGGATAGTTGAGCTTCAGATTAGTGCGATTCAGACAAGAAAAGGCTGACAAGAAAGGAAGAAGGCAGCACTACTGCAGAAATGACTGCTGATCTTCAGAAGAAGTTTTGAAGATCCTCCAAATCATATTCAAATCTAATTTTTAAAAAAAGAAAGAAAAGGAGAAGATCTATAGATTCAGCTTGAGTAGATATCGGTAGAGGCTAGGTGCTTGCGTGGCTAGATCCAGAACCTCAGGCCATCAATAGATCATCAACGGGTAATCGGATTACCCATATCATGATAAAACTAATTTAAATTTAATTTAATTTAATTTTTTTATTTATTAGATTATAAAATTAGATCTAAAAAATATTAGATCTGATTAGTATCTAAGAAAAAATTTTTAAAATATGCCTCTTGATCCAATCAGATCTGAACGAACCTGACCCTGGAAAATCATGATTTCCCCTTCAACTAGTATCAGAGCCAGGTTCTTATAAAATTTATTTAGATCTAATTTAATCTAATAAATTAGTGATTTTAGATATCACATGAGATATAATTAGATCTAAAATCAAAAAATTAAAAAATTAAAATTAATTAATCTAGATCTAATATGTATAAGATACATAACTAGACTAGGAATAAAATTGTTCTATATACAGTCTAGTATAATCATAATTTTTATTTAATTAAATATATTTTTTTTAATCTATTTATTTACTATTTTTTAATCTTATAAATTTTATAATTAGATCTAAAAATATAAAATAAATTAAAATTAATTTATTCATATGAGATATGATAGTTGCATGTTTAGACTAGTTATAGAATAGTTCTGCAAATAGATCTAGATTAAATTTTATTTGATGAGATCAAATTTAAATTTAATTTTTTAGATAATTATGAGATAATTTAGATCTGAAAAATATGCATGCATGATACATGATATGTATGCAAAATATGTTTCGATTAGATCAATTTTCTTATATGAGATATATGCTTAGATCTAATTAGTTTTTGTAGATTAGTTGTATTTCTGATTAAGGCGTTTCCCTTGGCCGTCCGATCATAAGAATAAAGTAGGACTTAAAAACACTCTCCTTCCATTCAATGGGGTATTCTTATGACGTGTAGGGGTGCTGCGCATTCATCGTTAATCAGAAATTGAAAACTTACTTTCTGTAAAATCCTAGATCCTAAAATCCTAGGATCTTATTTGCATGTTTTGTTTATGAATCCTAAACTTAATTAATTAAGATTATAAAATAATATTAAATCTAAAATTTGATTAAGATGAAATATATTAGGTCTAAAATTAAGAATTTTTAGATCTAAGACATATTCATAAAATTGGGTTCGGGCTTGGGTAGCTCAATTAGGTCTAAGTGGTTGATCAAACCGAATCAAGAGTTGGTTAGATGGGATCAACAATGCTTAAATTGATCAGCCTAATAGGATTAAGTCTGGGTCAAGATCGAGTTCACATGAGTGATCGATCAAGCTAAGACCTAATTAGGCTCAGTGGTTAGAGTCTGGATTGTAGGCTAATCCGATTGAGTTCTTAGCTCAACAATTTGGTGTCTAAGGTAAGTTTGGCAGATACGATCGACTGACTTTTTAATTGGGAAAGCTACTTGACTCGAATGCGTTCTTGTCGAGTTAATGGCATATCCCTTCCACCGGTCTCACTTACCTGGCCATATTTGTTGACTCAGTTCCTGATCTGAGGTGGTCCAATAATCTAAGCTAACCCATGCCACTAGGTTAGTCATAATGGTTATGACTATGTCAAGTCTAGTTTAATGAGACCTAAATCAAATCTTCCTAAGAAAAAATTAAGTCTAAGGTCTTCTACCATTGTAGACGTGCGGGCCCTTCCTTCGGGATTGATTGTTCTCGACTGATTACAGTGGCTTTAGTTGCACCGAAAAGATGCAACCATATCTATTAGGCATTGGATGCTACGGGCTGGAGGATGGATTGGGCTCAATATTCTAGATATGGTGAGAGACTCAATTAGAAATTCAATCTGTGCAAATGGTGGGTCTAACTTAACTAAGGAGTGGATCAATATTTTGGATACAGTGAGATTCATGAATTAGAGACCAAGTTTGGGTGCACCATGATTAGAGAATCATTGAACAAGAGTTGTTCACTCATTGGCTAACCCATCACCAATAACTGTTAGGTGAGGTGATGAGTCAGTTGGTGGGACTGCACCACCCACTAGAAATCATTAATCATGGAGATTTCTGCATCTCTATAGAGGGAGTGTAGGGATCCAAGAAAATAGTGGAAGCTAATTTATTTAAAAATAAAATCTCTAAACAAATTGGTCAAGTCTTAATTATAATATCTAACTAGAATCTTTGACTCTCTACAGAAAAAAATGTCTGCGTCCAATCCACTAGCACGTATCCTAGACACCCATAGACTGATCTGAACCCAATTACAAGGACTGGCTCTAGAACTTCAAAATTATTTTGGGTTCTCGAAGAAGTTAACTCATGTATTGGACCAGGACCTCCCACCTTACCAGCTTGTCCATCCACTGAATAGAGAGCGTCTCTGGATAAGTGGATGGACGAAGATAATAAGGCCAGATACTTACATGTTGGGCTCGATGTCTGATGAGCTCCAGCGCCAACATGAAGATATCAGGACTGCTCGCCAAATGTTGGCTCACCTATAGAAGATGTTTGGTGAATAGAGTCGCGCAGCCAAGTATCAAGTCACTAAATGACTTTTAAGGCTAAGATGCATGATGGGCAGTCAGTCCAAGATCATTATCTGATGATGATCAAGGAACATGGAAGAGCTTGAGAAGCTCGGAGTGAAGTTGGACTTGGAATCTGCAGAATGATATAATTCTGCAATCCTTGACTGATGCATATGGGTAGTTCATCATGAATTATCATATGCATAAACTTCAAAATTCTTGACCGAGCTTATGAACATGCTGGTTACTACTGAGCTTTCTATGAAAGGTTCTAAAGGCTCAGTGCTTGCTATGGAATGGACTTCTTTCTAAGAGAAAGTCTTTTGGAAAGAAGAAGAAAAGTCTATAAAAAGGCAAAAGGTGGAAGGAGGAAAGAAGAAAAAGGCAGAGCTGAAGAAAGTCACTGACAAAGAAAAAGTGTTTCCATTGCAACACTGACAGGCCACTAGAAGCGAAACTGCCCTACATTACCTGGCCACCCTAAAGAATAAGAAGGAGGCAGGTCCTTCTTGGAGGTATGCTCGTTATTGAGTCTAACCTTACGGTTTTTCTTCTGCATCCAGTTGGGTGCTTGACTTTAATTCTAGTGCTCATTTGTGCACTTCCATGCAGTGTCTTGAGGATAGCAGGATGCTGAGGGATTGTGAGATGATCTTATGCATCAAAAATGGAGTAAGAGTTGCTGCTATGGCCGTAGGAACATTTTCCTCTTCGACTACCATCTGGTTTAGACTTAGTATTAAAAGACTTATTATCATGTGCCTGCAGCAAGCAGAAATTTGATTTTTATTTCATGCCTAGCACTAGAAGGCTATGTAATTAGTTTTCTTAAGGACCATTGTAACATTCTTTATGAAAGAAATAAAATTGTAAGTGGTTTCCTTCTTATTAACGATCTTTATCAGTTACATGTTGATGTATCTATTTTTAATTTCGAGCAAAATGTGAATGCCATAAAATCAAAACGAGCTAGGGATAGTCCAAATGATAGGTATCTATGGCACCTAAGATTAGGTCATATAGCAGAAGATAGGATTAACAAATTAGAGAAAATCAAGGGCTATTGAGTCCGTTGACTTTCCGAGTCATATCCAATTTATGAATCCTATGTCTTCATGGCCAAAATGACTAAGCTCCCTTTTGTAGGACATGGGGAAAGGGCCATGGATCTTCTTGCCCTAGTACATACTAGATGTGTGTGGCCCATTTGATGTGCCGGCTAGAGGCAACTTTGTCTACTTCATAACCTTTATCGATGATTTATCTAGGTATGGGTATGTGTATCTTATGAGACATAAGTCTGAAGCTTTTGAAAAGTTCAAAGAATTCAAACATGAAGTAGAAAAGCAAACTGAAAAATCCATTAAGGTTCTTCGATCAGATCGAGGAGGTGAATACCTTAGTCGAGAATTTTTGGACTATCTTAAAAAAAATGGCATAGTCTCTCAATGGACTCCACTAAGGACACCTCAACTCAATGAAATTTCAGAATGGAGGAACCATACCCTATTAGATATGGTCCAATACATGATGAGCTTCACAGACCTTCCTGATTTTCTTTGAGGGATACTAGTTTGTTAACTGCAATATACTTACTGAATAGGGTTTCCTTCTAAAATCATTCCTACCACACCGTATGAGATATGGCATGGTAAGAAATCAAGTCTGAGTCATCTCAGAATTTGGGGTTGTCCGGCTCATGTCAAAAGACAACAAGCGGATCAAGTTAGACTTTAGGTTCCTTTAGAGCTTGATTCATAGGATATCCTAAAGAGTCATTAGGATATTATTTCTACATTCCAGAAGATCACAATGTGATTGTGAGTCGACATGCCATCTTTCTTGAAAAATAGTTTATTCAAGATAGCGGCATTGGAAAGCAGATCAAGCTCGATGAGAAAGTCTCACAAGAGCAATGAGCTAAGGACCAAATGGAACCAAATCAGGTTGAGCCAATCCAATCACTACCTCCTCCACCTCGTAGATCTGGAAAGGGTTTTCCATCCCCCTGAAGAGGTACTTAGGTACTATTTCAGAGGAAGTAGAGAGAAATGTTCCTCATAGGTAATGTGGTTCATGGTGATGATCCCAAAACCTATAACGAGGCGATATCAGATATCGACTCTGAGAAATGGTTAGAGGCAATGAAGTCAGAAATTGACTTCGATGCACTCAAACCAAGTCTGGACCTTGGTAGATCCACCAGAAGGTATAGTACCTATTGGGTGTAAATGGATCTACAAGAGAAAGATTGGTGCAGATGGGAATGTGGAGACATTCAAAGCTAGATTAGTGGCAAAAGGTTATAGTCAATGCGAAGGCATTGACTATTAGGATATTTTTTCGCCAGTAGCTATGCTAAAATCCATCCGCACATTGCTTGCTATTGCAGCCTATTTTGATTATGAAATATGGCAAATGGACGTGAAAATGGCATTCTTAAATGGATATCTTGAGGAAGATATCTATATGGAACAGCCGCTAGGTTTCACATCCAATGATGATGATCATAAGGTATGCAAGCTGCAAAGGTCCATATATGGACTTAAGCAAGCATCTCGGAGCTTGGGAATACTCATTTTAATGATGTGATCAAAATGTTTGGTTTCATCAAAAATGAGGAGGAACCATGTGTCTTCAAAAAGGTCAGTGGGAGCGCTGTTGTCTTCCTCGTATTGTACGTGGATGACATCCTCCTTATTGGAATGATATTCCCATGTTGACCATAGTTAAAATGTGGTTATCCAAAGAATTCTCCATGAAAGACCTAGGAGAAGCATCCTTTATTCTAGGAATTAAGGTCTATAGAGATAGACCGAATAGGATGCTAGGACTTTCACAGAAGATGTACATAGAGGAAGTACTAAAGAGGTTTAGTATGGAAAACTCTAAGAGGGGTTTAGTACCCTTCAGACATGGCATTCATCTTTCCAAGAAGATGTGCCCTAGCACACCTGAGGAAATAGAATGCATGAGCAAGATCCCTTATGCTTCAGCAATAGGGAGCCTCATGTATGCCATGTTATGTACACGACCTGATATAGCCCATGCCGTGAGTGTCATGAGCAGATATCAGTCGAATCCAGATGAAGAACACTAGACTTTTGTGAAATGTATCCTTAAGTACTTAAGAAGAACTAAGGATATGTTACTGATCTTTGGCAATGGAGAACTCCAAGTTCAGGGATATACAGACTCAGACTTTATGTCCGATGTAGATGATCGAAAGTCGACATCTGAAAGTCTATTTGTGTGCAATGATGGAGCTATCAGTTGGAAGAGTTCCAAGCAGATAGTGATAGCAGATTCCACCATGGAAGCAGAATATATCGCTGCATCAGAAGCTGCAAATGAGGCATTCTAGTATAAGAAGTTTGCTGCAGAGATCGGAGTGATGCCATCAGATGCCATTCCTCTATACTGCGATAATAATGGTGCCATAGCCCTTTCTAAGGAGCCAAGATCTCACCAAAAATCCAAGCACATCGAGCGGTGATACCACCTTATCTGCGATTTCCTCGAGAAGGGTTATGTCGAGGTCAACAGAGTTAACTCCGCAGACAATACGACGGATCTGCTTACAAAGCTATTGGGCCAGCAGAAGATCGAAGCCCACCTTCAAAAGATGGGACTTAGATTTGTAGCCAATTGGCTTTAGGTCAAGTGAGAGTTTGTTAGATATGTATGCCCTAGAAGCCAGAATTGGCTGACACTTATAATACACTTCTAGGAGCAAAATTATAATTTTGACTATAAATAATAAAATGGATTATTTTCTATCACATATGTGTATTTAGTGTCTGTGATATATCTCTTGAGTTAATGGTAATGATAATTCTTATTTTCAAGAGTTGATAATTTAAGACAAGAATCTTCATTATTAACTCATAAAATGTTCCTGACCGTCGGATCATCATAAGGATGGTGATTGATCCGAAAGGTTAGTATACAATTGCATCTTTATAGTAGATGCATCTTGAGTCTATGGTGTAGTGACACTAGAGTGAGAGTACAGGTACTCGTTAGAAAATGAAGACATTGAGCGTGACCACCTCGAGTAGTCATAAGAAAGTCTACCTTCTCATCAATGACTGACTCGAAGCTGCAGTGGTGTGTCTGGTTCTTTGACCTGAGGTGCATCAGCAGTTCACCTTAAGGGTATTATAGTTTGACGATACCATGACTCGATCTCCTAGCCATTCGGAATCCTGAGGTGTATGTTGACTATATCATGTTCATTGTAAGAATTGGATTGCACCAAGATGGAATCTATCTACCTCGATGGATGAGGAGCAGCCCTATGATGATCATGAGAATCAAGTCCATAAGCTCATGACCATGGCCTAGAGTGAAATAATAGAAAGAGTTTCTATTAAGATCTTCACATCAGACTTGAATCGAATGATTAAATCATATGATAGAAATTAGGGTTTTGACGAGTTCACCTTAATCCTAATCTGATCGGGGCTCAAGATAGAAGAACCTAATCATACAAGTAGCCGCACCAAGAGATTCATTTTTAGTTTTGATGGGTTGCTACCATATATTCCTAGGTGTCACTAGTGGATTTTGGGAGCAATTAGAATGATTTAGATGATCGATCATTTCAGTTGTCTGAATCAGAAGAGTTCTGATCCATCGAAAGGAGCTTCGATGATGGAGATCACGATATATCCCATTACCATATAGAACTGAACCTAACTTGATCACACAAACAAGGGTTTGGATTTGGATATCATCAATTGAACTAACCCAGTTCAACTGATTTGAATTAGATTCAATTAGGTTCAAGAAAATCATGCTAGCACACGATTGAACCTAACATTCTATTTTTCTATTATTAAAAGTTGTCTTGACTAAGCTAAATGAGTTTGTGCTCACTCAGGTATCTTTACTTGGTCTGATTGGAGCTTGTCTAGGTCAGAAATGGATTGTCTTAATTTATGAGATAAATTTAAGACAACACTTACCATTTTTCGTCACCTGCTAATTCTTGTCCTTTAACTTTGCTCAAACATTGACCTTTGACCCTTGGACATCTGCCCATGTGTCATGCACTTATTAGAGAGTAGATAGGGGCTTGTCTCCTCCCTAAAAATTGGAAAGGAGGGGGTGCATGCCTAAGATGGCGTGCACTTATGGATAGGGACGCCTGGAGTCCCATACAGATGGGACTCCATGTTGCTTCTTGGATTCAAACTAGGTGACCCTCACCTATAGACTTTGACTAGTCTTAGGCACCACCTTAGGATGAATCTATGGGTCTCTCATCTGATTGGATCAGGTGATGTCATCCCACCAATCAGATTTAGATCTGATTAAATGAAGCAACGTGATTGGCCGAGGTTATGTGGCACTGCATGGCATAGCAGGATCTATATAAGGACCTATCTGCACCCACTTTTCAGAGACTCCTCTCCTAGCCATGCCCTAAGGATGTCCCTCTCTTTTGTCCATGCCACCTTCATGCCATCTCTCTCCTCTCCATGCCCAAGGATAGTTGGGCTTCAGATTAGTGCGATTCAAGCAAGAAAATGCTGACAAGAAAGGAAGAAGGTAGCACTACTGCAGAGATGATTGCTGATCTTCAGAAGTAGTTTTGAAGATCCTCCAAATTAGATGCAGATCTAATTTTTGGAGAAAAGAAAAAGAAGGAAAAGATCTCCAGATCCAGTCCGAGTGGATACTGGTAGAGGCCAGGCGCTTGTGTGGCTAGATCCAGAATCTCAGGCCATCAGTAGATCATCAATGGGTAATCAGATTATCCATATCAAGGTAAAACTAATTTAGATTTAATTTAATTTAATTTTCTTATTTATCATATCATAAAATTAAATCTAAAAAATGTCAGATCTGATTAGGATCTAAGAGAGAACTTTAAAAATATGCCTCTCGATCCAATCAGATCTGAACGAATCTAATCTCGGAAAATCATGATTTCTCCTTCAACCTGAACATAAATCTTTTAATCTATTATTTTGCTAGTTCATGATGTTACATAGAGCCTCGTGTAGATGATCCTGTTAGATATATGTGCCCTAGAAGCCAGAATTGGCTGACACTTGTAATGCACTTCTAGGGGCAAAATTATAATTTTGACTATAATTAATGAAATGGGTTATTTTCTATCACACATGTGTATTTAGTGTTGATACATCCTTTAGTTAATGGAATGATAATCATATTTCAAGAGTTGAAAATTTAAGACATGAATAATCATTATTAACTCATAAACAGCTCCCGAC
>QRFJ01001047.1:29679-83611 GCA_006176705.1 Cocos nucifera
GATGAGCTCCAGCGCCAACATGAAGATATCGGGACTGCTCGCCAAATGTTGGCTCACCTGCAGGAGATGTTTGGTGAACAGAGTCGCGCAGCCAAATATCAAGTCACGAAATGACTTTTTAAGGCTAAGATGCGTGATGGGCAGTCAGTCCAAGATCACTGTCTGACAATGATCAAGGACATGGAAGAGCTTGAGAAGCTCGGTGTGAAGTTGGACTTGGATCTGCAGAACGATATTATTCTGCAATCCTTGACTGATGCATATGGGCAATTCATCATGAATTACCACATGCATAAACTTCAAAATTCCTTGGCCGAGTTGAATGAATATGCTGGTTACCGCTGAGCTTTCTATGAAAGGTTCTAAAGGCTCAGTTCTTGCTATGGAACGGACTTCTTCCAAAAGAAAGTCTTATGGAAAGAAAAAGAAGTCTGTGAAAAAGCAAAAGGTGGAAGGATCAAAGAAGAAGAAGGCAGAACCGAAGAAAAAGGTCGATGGCAAAGGAAAGTGTTTCCATTGCAACAGCGACGGCCATTGGAAGCGGAACTGCCCTACTTACCTGGCCACCCTGAAGAACAAGAAGGAAGGTCCTTCTGGAGGTATGCTCGTTATTGAGTCTAACCTTACGGTTTCTTCTGCATCCAGTTGGGTGCTTGACTCTGGTTCTAGTGCTCATCTGTGCACTTCTATGCAGGGTCTTGAGGATAGCAGGAGGCTGAGGGATGGAGACATGATCCTACGCATCGGTAATGGAGCAAGAGTTGCTGCAGTAGCCGTGGGAACATACCCTCTTCGATTACCATCTGGTTTAGACTTAGTTTTAAAAGACTGTTATTATGTGCCTGCAGCTAGCAGGAATTTGATTTCTGTTTCATGCTTAGCACAAGAAGGTTATGTGATCACCTTCTTTAAGGACCATTGTAACATTCTTTATGAAAGAAATAAAATTGCAAATGGTTTCCTTGTTAATGGTCTTTATCAGTTGCATATTGATGTACCTGTTTTAACTATCGAGCAAAACGTGAATGCCAAACGACCTAGGGATAGTCCAAACGACAGATATCTATGGCACCTGAGATTAGGTCATATAGCAGAAGATAGGATTAACAAATTGGAGAAAAATGGGCTATTGAGTCCATTGACTTTTGAGTCATATCCAACTTGTGAATCTTGTCTTCAAGGCAAAATGACTAAACTCCCTTTTGTTGGACATGGGGAGAGGGCCACAGATCTCCTTGCCCTAGTACATACTGATGTGTGCGGCCCATTTGATGTGCCGGCTAGAGGCAATTTTGTCTACTTCATTACCTTTACCGATGATCTGTCTAGGTATGGGTATGTGTATCTTATGAGACACAAGTCTGAAGCTTTTGAAAAGTTCAAAGAATTCAGACATGAAGTAGAAAAACAAACTGGAAAAACCCATTAAGGTTCTTCGATCAGATCGAGGAGGTGAATACCTTAGCCGGGAATTCCTAGACTATCTTAAGGAAAATGGCATAGTCTCTCAATGGACTCCACCAGGAACACCTCAACTCAACGGGGTTTCAGAACGGAGAAATCGGACTCTATTGGATATGGTTCGATCCATGATGAGCTTCACAGACCTCCCTGATTTTCTTTGGGGACATTCATTATTAACTTCAATCTATCTACTGAATAGGGTTCCCTCTAAAACCGTTCCTACCACACCGTATGAGATATGGCACGGTAAGAAACCAAGTCTGAGTCATCTCAGAATTTGGGGTTGTCCGGCTCATGTCAAAAGACAACAAGCGGACAAGTTAGAGTTTAGGTCCTTTAGAGCTCGATTCATAGGATATCCTAAAGAGTCATTAGGATACTATTTCTACATTCCAGAAGACCACAATGTGATTGTGAGTCGACATGCCATATTTCTTGAAAAATAGTTTATTCAAGATAGTGGCATTGGAAAGCAGATTAAGCTTGATGAGAAAGTCTCACAAGCAGAACGAGCTAAGGACCAAGTGGAACCAAATCAGGTTGAGCCAATAAGAACACTACCTCCTCCACCTCGTAGATCGGAAAGAGTTTCCCGTCCCCCTGAAAGATACTTAGGTATTATTTCAGAGGAATAGAGGAAAATGTTCCTCATAGGTAATGGTGCTCATGGTGATGATCCCAAAACCTACAACGAGGCGATATCAGATATCGACTCCGAGAAATGGCTTGAGGCAATGAAGTCAGAGAATCGACTCGATGCACTCAAACCAAGTCTGGACCTTGGTAGATCCACCAGAAGGTATAGTACCTATTGGGTGTAAATGGATCTTCAAGAGAAAGATTGGTGCAGATGGGAATGTGGAGACATTCAAGGCTAGACTGGTGGCAAAAGGTTATAGTCAACGTGAAGGCATTGACTATCAGGATACCTTTTCCCCAGTAGCTATGCTAAAATCCATCCGCACATTGCTTGCTGTTGCTTGTTGCAGCCTATTTCGATTATGAAATATGGCAAATGGACGTGAAAACGGCATTCCTAAATGGATATCTTGAGGAAGATATCTATATGGAACAGCCGCTAGGTTTCACATCCAGTGATACTGATCACAAGGTTTGCAAGCTGCAAAGGTCCATATATGGACTTAAGCAAGCATCTCGGAGCTGGAACACTCGTTTCAATGATATGATCAAAAAGTTTGGTTTCATCAAAAATGAAGAGGAACCATGTGTTTTCAAAAGGGTCAGTGGGAGCGCTGTTGTCTTCCTCGTATTGTACGTGGATGACATCCTCCTTATTGGGAATGATATTCCCATGTTGACATCAGTCAAGATGTGGTTGTCCAAGGAATTCTCCATGAAAGACCTAGGTGAAGCATCCTTTATTCTAGGAATTAAGGTCTATAGGGATAGACCGAATAGGATGCTAGGACTTTCACAGAAGATGTACATAGAGGAAGTACTAAAGAGGTTTAGTATGGAAAACTCTAAGAGGGGATTAATACCCTTCAGACATGGTATTCATCTTTCCAAGAAGATGTGCCCCAGCACACCTGAGGAAATAGAACGCATGAGCAAGATCCCTTATGCTTCTGCAATAGGGAGCCTCATGTATGCCATGCTATGTACACGACCTGATATAGCCCATGCTGTGAGTGTCACAAGCAGATATCAGTCAAATCCAGGTGAAGAACACTGGACTTCTGTGAAATGTATCCTTAAGTACTTGAGAAGAACTAAGGATATGATGTTGGTCTTTGGTAATGGAGAACTCCAAGTTCCAGGGATACACAGACTCGGACTTTCATGTCCGATATAGATGATCGAAAGTCGACATCTGGAAGTCTGTTTGTGTGCAATGGTGGAGCTGTCAGCTGGAAGAGTTCCAAGCAAACTGTGATAGCAGATTCCACCATGGAAGCAGAATATATAGCTGCATCAGAGGCTGCAAAGGAAGCATTCTGGTACAAGAAGTTTGCTGCAGAAATTGGAGTAATGCCATCAGATGCCATTCCTCTTTACTGCGACAACAATGGCGCCATAGCCCTTGCTAAGGAGCCGAGGTCTCACCAGAAATCCAAGCACATTGAGCGGCGATACACTCATCCGCGATTACCTTGAGAAGGTTACGTTGAGGTCAAGAGAGTCAACTCCGCAGATAATGTGGCAGACCCACTTACAAAGCCGTTGGGCCAGCAGAAGATCGAAGCCCACCTTGAGAAGATGGGACTTAGACTTGTAGCCAATTGGCTTTAGGACAAGTGGGAGATTGTTAGATATATGTGCCCTAGAAGCCAGAATTGGCTGACACTTGTAATACACTTCTAGGGGCAAAATTATAATTTTGACTATAATTAATAAAATGGGTTATTTTCTATCACATATGTGTATTTAGTGTCTGTGATACATCCTTTGAGTTAATGGTAATGATAATTCATATTTTCAAGAGTTGAAAATTTAAGACATGAATAATCATTATTAACTCATAAACAGCTCCCGACCATAGGATCATCACGAGGATGGTGATTGATCCGGAAGGTTGGTGTACGAATCGCTTCTCTTTAGTAGATGAGTCTTGAGTCTACGGTGTGGAGACACCGGAGCGAGAGTACAGGTACTCGTTAGAGAACGAGGGCACTGAGCGTGACCACCTCGAGTAGTCATTAGGGAAGTCTACCTTCTCGTCAATGACTGACTCGATGCTGCAGTAGTGTGTCTGGTTCTTTGACCTGAGATGCATCGGCAGTTCACCTTGAGGGTGTTATAGTTTGACTACACCATTACTCGGTCTCCTAGCCATATGGAACCCTGAGGTGTATGTTGGCTATAGCATGTTCATTGTAGGAACTGGATTGCATCAAGATGGAATCTATCTACCTCGGTGGTAGAGGAGCAGCCCTATGATGATCATGAGAATCAAGTCCAGAAATCCATGGCCATGGCATGGCAGAGTGAAATAATAGAAAGAGTTTCTATTTAGATTTTCACATTGGACTCGAATCGAATGATTACATCATATGACAGAGACTAGGGTTTGACGAGTTCACCTTAACCCTAATCTGATCGGGGCTCAAGATAGAAGAACTTAATCACACAGGTAGCTGCACCAAGAGGTTCGCATTCAGCTCTGATGGGTTGCCACCATATACTGCTAGGTGTCACTGGTGGATTTTGGGAGCAATTAGAATGATTTAGATGATCGATCATTCTAGCTGTTCGAATCAGAAGAGTTCTGATCCATCGAAAGGAGTTAGTTTCGATGATGTCGATGATAGAGATCATGACATATCCCATTACCATACAGAACTGAACCTAACTGGGTCACACAAACAAGGGTTTGAATCTGGTGATCATCAATTGAACTGATCTAGTTCAATTGATCTGAATGAGATTCAATTAGGTTCAAGGAAATCGTGCTAGCACTCGATTGAACCTAACGTTCTTCTTTTACTATCATAAATAAGTTGTCCTGACTGAGCCAAAGGAGTTTGTGCTCAATCAGAGGCCTTCATATGGTCTGACTGGAGGTTGTCCAAGTCAGAATAAGGTTGTCTTATTTTGTAAGACATTACTGCCATTTTTGGTCACCTGCCATTTCTTGTTCTTTGACTTTGGTCAAAAGTCTACCTTTGACTGGTCAAACGTTGACCATTGACCCTTTGACTTTTGACCACATGTCATGCACCTATTGGAGAGCTGGTGGGGGCCTGTCCCCCTGCCAGAACCTGGCAAGGAGAAGGGCGCACGCCAAGGGTGGCGTGAGCCCAAGTAGGAGGCGCCTAGGAGTCCTTGTTGGACAAGGACTCCACTCCCTTTTGGATTCCAATTAGAGTTCTACTAAGAATCCAGTTTGACTGGTCTTAGGCGCCCTCTAAGGAGGAATCCAGGGGTCTCTATTCCAACCAATCAGATTTAGATCTGATTTCACAAAGGGTTGTGATTGGTTGAGAGGAAGAGGAGTTGGATCACAAGAGGTCTATAAATAAGACCCTGCGCCCAACCCTAATTCTAAGTGATTGAATTGAGATTTCCCCATGCCCCAAGGCTGCCTCTCCCCTCCTTCTCCATGCCATAGTCTCTTCTCCCCTTGCTCTCCACGTCCAAAAGGGTTTTGGACTTAGGTTTGGTGCGATTCAGATCAAGGAAAGGCGATCAAAAGCAAGAAGGCTGCGCTGCTGCAAAAGGACGACTGCAGATCTTCAAAAGAGTTTTGAAGATCCTCCAGATCAGATCCAGATCTGATTTTTGGAGGTGTGATAGAGAAGAAGAGGTTCTCCAGATCCAACCCAAGTGGATACCAGTAGAGGCCAGGCGCTTGCGTGGCTAAGTTCCAGAACCTTCCGCTGTAATCAGAATCATCTACAGGGTAATAGGATTACCCAAATCAGGTAAATTGAATTTGATTTAATTTATCTTCTTTTATTTTTTTTATTAAAATAATAAGAATCAGATCTGAAATATATCAAGATCTGATTAAGGTCAAGAGAAAATTTTTGAAATATATCTCTTGATCTAATCAGATCTGGACGAACCTGGACTGGGAAATCAGGATTTCCCTTCAGATCCATAGAGGCTGGATGCTTTGTACAATTGCATCATAATAAGAGAAGCTCTTGTTTGTGGTTTCAATTGCGGAGATCATGTACCCACACTCGGGTATCATATTTTGAAAATGAGTAGAGTAGTAAATAGGATTTACTGGTTATTATTTTTAGATTTTTTTATATGCTTATATATCATGCCATGATCCTAGAGAAGGATATTTAATGATTAGATACTAGCATGTTAGACTAATTAGATTAATCTTTAATTTTTAGCTTTTATATTTTAAAAATATTTCAAAATGCATGCTAGAAATCTTGCTATTTTTTTTTCATCATGCTTCTTGTTGCCAAGAGGTAGCAACCTAGGAGGGGGGGGGGGGGGTGAATTGGGTTCTTATAAAAGCTTTGGCCAAATTTAACTTCTAAGCAATTATGTGCTTTGATTTTAATCTAAGTGGTGAGGATGAGATGTATATAATATGAGAAGCGAAATTAAGATAACAAAATCAAACTATGAAAGTAAAGTAAGAATTATAAGCATGAAAAGTATATAGAGAGATAAAAGAAAAAAGCATAACACAAACACATAAAGATTTATAGTGGTTCGGAGCAATCCGCTCCTACATCCACTCCCCAAGCATCCCTTGGAAATTCCACTATAATCTACACATGATTACAGTATGTTTGTTTTTTTAGGCTCACAAATAAATCTAGTTGATTTTCACAGGAGCACCAATCAAAACCTAACACTATTAGTTTTCTGGGTTCACTAACAATCCAGTTGATTTTCCTAGATCACCAACCAAAACCTACAATATCTAATTCCGAGCTTGGATGGGCCTAAACTCCAAGTTTCTTTCCTCCAAAGAAACTTTTAAAGAAATCAAAAAATACAAGAAAATTTTCAGCATAATATAAAAAATAGAGTATAAGCTCTTTTAAATCCTAAAGAATATACTGATAATGTGCTCCATTGAACCTTGACTTTTCTTCAAATTATGTTTGAGAGGATGTAGAAGATGTTGGAGAAGATTGCTTTGAAGGCTCGCTGAAATTTGTGCATAACACTCCTCTCTTTTCTCTTTTCTTTCGATATTCAATGTTCCTCACAAAATTTGAAAGATTCTCACTCTAAATCCCTCAATCTCTTTCTTCTATTTTTTTCAATTGATTCTCCAGATTTAAATACCTTTAGAGAAGGTTGGAGTGAGAGTTCTTCACCATTGGAAGCTCTGAAATAGTCATGGGGGTTAAAAAATAGCCGTTGAAAAACTATCCATTGAAGGTTGTCCACATAGATCGAGACCTCTCGATTTTTTATGAGACCTCTCATCAGATTTTAAGACCTCTTAATTTTTCATGAGATGTCTCGTCAGAATCATGAAACCTCTCGAGAGATCTATGAGACCTCTCGCTCTCAGAGCATAGAAATGAAGTTTCTATCTTCTGAGAATGAGACATCTCGAGTTCAGCTCAAGACCTCTCAAGACTGTGTCAGAATACTGTTTCATTATGTCAGACCACTCAAGAGCTCTTGAAAAAAATCCGAGATGTCTCGAAAAATCCTAACTTCATTTTTCTTCAATGTTTGACCTTCCAAACTTGATTTTTTTGGCCCCAAACACTTTTAAACCTAATTGCTTCCTTCAATTTTAATTTCTCTTCTTTCAATCATACTTTCTTCATACCAAGCCATCCAAATATGTGTGAATTTGCTCTTTTAAGTATTTTGGTATGGCATCGAAGAGAATTTATTCTTGAGATAAATTCTTTATTTTGGATATTTGAAAAATCCTACACACATTCTTGAAATACATGATTAGATACATAATATACTTAATATTTTGGAATCATCAAAATCAATCTCAAGGTCAACAATCTCCTCGTTTTTGGTGATGACAAAATCTTGAGTATATGCACAATAAAAGCAAATAATGTATTTCTATGCATTTTGCTAAAAAATATTTTAAAGTATAGATTAAACACATGAATGAGTACTTCATGAATGTTCTCAATTATTTTGTTGGTTCATTGCACATATTTCATATACTCATAAAAAAAATATTTCAATTCATATCAATGAGTATTAAGTTTTCATTTCAAGGATCAATACAATTTGAATGAGTACTTCATGGATGTTCTCAATTATTCTTTTGGTTTATTGCACATATTTTATATACTCATAAAAAAAATATTTCAATTCATATCAGTGAGTATTAAGTTTTTATTTCAAGCATCAATACAATTCATTGAGTTTCTTCAAGCATATACTCAACATTCCTCTCCCCCTTTTTGACAGCATCAAAACGTTCATAAAAAAAAAATAAGAAATAATCATCAAAATCAATAATATGATTGTATCAAAGTAAGAATTGCATTAAGTTCAGAAAATTAATTTATATGAGTTATCAAAATCAACATCAAAGCATTAAATTGAGAGATGTATTAAATTCATGAAATCAATTTAAATGAATCATCTTTCTTTTGAAAATTTATCTTTTGACTCAAAATAAGTTTTAAATATTTATTTTAATTTTAGAAATTATCTTAAATTTAAATATTATATGCTTTTCCTCTTTTTGAATGAATATGATCTTTATTCAGATTTTCAAATATGCACTTTTAAGTTTTAAAAGGAATAGAGCTTTTCAAAATATTTGAATATAAAATCAAGCATAATATATACTTTAATATTCTAACTTTTCTTTTCTTAAGAAATTTTGGTCAATTAGATTGGAAAAAGGTATGTATCGAGTAAAGTAAAATAAATAGTATCAAAGCATAAGATAGTCACATTTTCAAATTCATTGTCTTGAGTAAAATATTATTTTAAAATAAATAATTCATAAGAATTTTGCAATGCACATGAGAAATTTAGGATTAAATTTGAATTTTTAAATGAATTTCAAAATTTATTCCTTGAAGTAAGAATATATTTTCAAATTAGTCAAAAATTTTTTTAATCAAATCAAGTTAGAAAATATCTCTTCCCTTGTTTTTCATACTTATAGCAAGATTAATTTACTTTTCAACTTTCTTTTCTTCTTTATTTCAAATCAAATAAATTCAATACGAATTTAACCTCTAAATTTAGATTTTTAAAATTTAAAATATATTTTTAATTTTAAAAGCTTTTTTATTAAATAATTATTTTTTCTTTAATATTTTCTCTCCCTTACTTTAACAAATAGAGTCATTTCTTTGAAAGATTTTTTTGATACCAATTAAACTAAGTTTTAAATCAAATCATCATTTTCTTGGTTCAATACCATTTAAAGATTAATTTGCAAATTCAGCTTGATACCAATGATTTTAGTTTTGAATTAAATCAAGATAAATTGATTCAAATTAAACAGTTTAAGGATTTAGAATGATAAATCAATTTGAATTGATATCAGCAAATTAGTTAAGGCAAATCATAAAAAAAATTTTAGTCATTCTTCAAAAAGATCATTTCTTTCTTTTCATAAGAAATATCAAGCAATTAGGTTCAGAAAAGGTATGTATTTTTGAATTTATTTCAAATGATATCATATCAAACATATAGCTGTGTAAAATCATATTTGAAATAAAGATATTCTTCTCTTTTTGCCAAAAGATAAATCAATCAGATACATGGCAATAGTAAGTTGTTTGATATCAAATAATTAAAACTGAAGTTCTCTATGAATATTTAGCAATTTAAAACATTCATATCCAATAAGAATCTTTTAATTTAAATTCATTAATTATAAAATTGATATGGAGAGACTTAAAATATTATGCTGAATTTCAAAATAAATCATTTCATCCATAGCATGATATATAGAGGAGAGTGTATTAATCTTTAAAATCAAAGCATTCAAATTATTGCAAGCATCAAAATCAATCATACTTATCAAAATATGAAAGGAGTTATCATATGCATACATATTAACAAATCATTAAAGTTAATACATCAAACATTCAATTCATAGAGTATGATCATTTTAAGCAATGATAAATCATCAAAATCAATCATACATGCTTAATAATTATGCTAATTAATAATCAAAATATATTTAGCAAATAAAGATGGCATGGTGTGAGAATAGTTTACATTTTACCAAATAGCACCATCCATCTATTTTCATTTGCAAGGCATCCATAAAAATTTTCTTCTTTTAGCTTCATTGGATCCTTGGTATACCTATAAAATTACTTCATAATTTTTGGTACCCAAGTTTTCTTGGGTCCATTGAAGTTAGTGCTCAAGGTTTCTTTTGGAATCCAAATTTATCTAACCAAAGTATGGCGAATTCTTTTAAAATTGTATTCAAAAAAATTTTGGCCAATTTTATTATATTTAAAGAATTTAATTGAATGATTTTTAGTTGAAGCTCTTATGAAAATACTCCAAGTATTTTGCTACTTTCTTGAAATATTAAGATCAGTTTCTATTTTATTGAAAACAGCCCCACTAACTTTTACCATAGATTGGGGATTTTGAAAATTAATGGTAAACTTTTCAGCAATAGGCTTCAAAATTTCAATCTCTCTTCTTAATTTTTTATTTTCTTTCAAGAGCTCTTTCTTTTCATTTAAAAGATTTTTCTTTTCTTTTAGGGAGGATCTTAAGATATCATTATCCTTTTTAGGCTCTATATTTTCTTTAACTAAAGAATTTTTAGATTTAATCCATTCTTCTTTTTCTTTACTCAAAGTATTCTTTTCTTTCAAGATATCTTCTTTTTTATTTAATAACTTATTCTTTTCATTAGCTAAAAGAAGATTAGATTTTTTGATTTCTTTGTTTTTCAGCCTTAATTTTTTGAATTCATCCATTAAATCATTAAAGGCTTCAAACAATTCCTCAAATGTAAACTCGAAGAAGTTTTCAGAATTTACCTCATCCTCAATGGCCATGAGGCAATGATTTTCCACTTTCTTTTCCTTATCCAAGCTTGAAGTGTCACTATTATCTCAAATTTCTAACATAGCCCTTTTCTTGATCTTTTTGGGATACTTTTTGAGTAGGGGGCAATCCAGCTTGTAATGTCCCCTTTTGTTGCAATTATAGCATGTGACACTTTTTCTTTCTTTTCTTCTTTCTTTTTCATACTTCTCTTTAGGAGAAACTTCTTGAATTTGCTTGTGAGTAGCTCCATATCCTCATCATCATCTTCACTCTCTTCTTCATCTTCTTCTTCTTCCGACTAATCACTTTCTTCATGTTGCGCAATGGATTTGAAGGTGATGGTCTTCATCTTTCTTGGCTCTTCGTCCTCCTCCTTTTGAGCCATGTTCAACTCATGAGTCATGAGTGAACCCATCAATTCTTCTAGTGATAGCTTGGTGAGGTCTTTCGCTTCTTGTATGGCTATCACCTTTGCTTCCTATTCCTTTGACAAAGACCTTAAAACCTTGCAAACAAGTTTATAGTTAGTATAGATTTTGCCAAGACCATTTAGAGCATTAATAATATTAGTAAATTTAAAAAAAATATTTCAGAAATTGACTCATGTTTCTCCATTTTAAATATTTCATATTTATGAACAAGCAAGTTGATTTTGGACTCTTTTACTTGGCTTGTTTCCTTATGAGTCACTTTCAATCTTTCTCAAATTTCCTTTGCTGATGTACAAGTGGATATTCTATTAAATTCTTCTACATCAAGAGAATAATAAAGAACATTGATGGTTTTTGCATTTAATTGAGCCATCTTCTTATCAAATTTATCCCAATCCTTTTCTGGTTTGGGAATAGATGCACCATTAATTTCTATTGTGGATGTGTGTGGTCCTCTAGTTATGACTTTCCACAAGTCATAGTTTAAAGCTTATATGAAAATTTTTATTTTAGTTTTCTAAAATGTATAATTTATGACATTAAATAGTGGTGGTCTTGATGTGGATTAGCTTTCAGCAAATAATGAGCCAAATAGGGTTGCCATGATCTTTTACTCAAGATGGTTAGGTCAATAATCTTTTATAGAGCACCTACTTTGATACCCATTATTGCCTAAAGGTTGCAACCCAGGGGGGGGGATGAAT
Organism: Cocos nucifera; assembly: GCA_006176705.1. Taxonomy (NCBI): domain Eukaryota; kingdom Viridiplantae; phylum Streptophyta; class Magnoliopsida; order Arecales; family Arecaceae; genus Cocos; species Cocos nucifera. Next base: position 41,696 of record QRFJ01001047.1, read on the forward strand.
TGGATTCTTATAAAAGCTTTGGCCAAATTTAACTCTAAGCAATTATGTGCTTTAATTTTAATCTAAGTGGTGAGGATGAGATATATATAATATAAGCAGTGGAATTAAGATAACAAAATCAAATTGTGAAAGTAAAGTAAGAATTATAAGCATGCAAAGTATATAGAGAGATAAAAGAAAAAAGCACAACACAAATATACAAAGATTTATAGCGGTTCAGAGCAACCCGCTCCTACATCCACTCCCTAAGCTTTCCATAGGAATTTCACTATAATCTACCCTTGATTATAGTGTATTTATTTTTTCAGGTTCATAAACAAACCTAGTTGGTTTTCACAGGAGCACCAACCAAAATCTAACGCCATTAGTTTTGGGTTCACTAACAACCCAGTTGGTTTTTTTGGATCACCAACCAAAACCTACAATATATAATTTTGGGCTTGGACAAGCCTAAACCCCAAGTTTCTTTCCCACAAAGAAACTTATAAAGTAATCAAAAAATACAAGAAAAGTTTCAGCATAATATAAAAAATAGAGTATAAGCTCTTTTAAATCCTAAAGAACAAGCCGATAATGTGCTCGATTGAATCTTGGCTTTTCTTCAAATTATGCTTGAGAGGATGTGGAAGATGTTGGAGAAGATTGTTTTGAAGACTCGCTGAAATCTATGCACAACACTCTTTTATTTTCTCTTTTCTTTGGATATTCAATTTTCCTAACAAAATCTAAAAGATTCTCTCACTAAATCCCTTAATCTCTTTCTTTTATTTTTTTAATTGATTCTCCATCTTTAAATACCTTTAGAGAAGGTTGGAATGAGAGTTCTTAGCCATTGGAAGCTCTGAAATAGCCGTTGGGGTTGAAAAATAGCTGTTGAAAAACTATCCGTTGAAGGCTATCCGCGCAGATCGAGACCTCTCGATTTTTCACGAGATCTCTCATCAGATTTTGAGACCTCTTGTTTTTTTATGAGACCTCTTGTTAGAACCGCGAGATCTCTTGAGAAATCTACGAGACCTCTCACTCTTAGAGCACAGAAATGAAGTTTTTATCTCTTAAGAACGAGACATCTCGAGTTCAACTCGAGAACTCTCGAGACTGTGTCAGAAAACTGTTTCATTATGCCACACCACTCGAGAGCTCTCAAAAAAAATCTGAGACATCTCAAAAAATCCTGACATCATTTTTCTTCAATATTTGACCTACCAAATTTGAGTTTCTTAGTCTCAAACTCTTTTAAACATAATTGCTTTCTTTAATTTTAATTTCTCTTCTTTCAATCATACTTTCTTCATACCAAGCTATCCAAATATGTGTGAATTTTCTCTTTTAAGTATTTTGGCATGGCATCTTGAGAGGATTTATTCTTGAGATAAATTCTTCATTTTGGATACTTGAAAAATCCAACATACATTCTTGAAACACATGATTAGATACATAATATACTCAATATTTTGGAATTATCAAAATCAATCTCAGGGTCAACACTTCTCCATAGATCCCTTTTCCACATTCCAAAAAAACTAGGAGAGATGCTAACCTTAGCATTCCTTCCACCAAATCTAGGAGAGGTCCTAATCCTAGTGCTTCTACATTTCTCCATTATCTCTATACTTTCATCTACCTCTCTTTCTTAGAGTTCCTAGACCAAGCCTTCCAGCTATCTTGTCGCTGTCTATATAGAAAAAGATGAAGGATTCAAGGAGGCACACCTATCATCAGGCACAGCTAGAAGATTCAACTTGAAGTTAATTATCATGTATCATACTTTTATCTTTTTTTTATGTATGCTTTATTAGATTAATAAAAAGTTTTTTATTATAATTTTCTTATCTCTTTATAAGTTTCTCTCCATCTATTATTTTTTTTACTATTTTTTTTAAAAAAAAATTAGACTAAGATTCTTGCAGATACGATTCCGACTCATCCTATCTACATAGTAATGAGTAAGATTAATTTTCGTATACTATGACATGCATCAATTTTCATCTAATCTAATTAGATCAAAACATTGCATCACAAATTATTTTATATCCAAACATAAATTTATACATTCTATAAATCATCTATTTCAAATCTGAATATGCATGGAAATTTATTCAAAATAGATCTGAATATGGATTAAATTCTGGTTTAAGCAATAGATCCGAACTTCACAAAAAATCTGTTCATAAATAAATTTGGTTTTCCATGAAAGACCTGTCATTATAGATCTAAACATTCACAAGAAAAACTTCAAGATCAGATCTGATTCCTCTACATTAAGATCTGACCAAAATGAAATCAGAATTTTAAAGAAATCATGTTCCAAAACTAATCTGATTCAAAAAAAATTTTGGTCAATAATCAGATGTGGAATTTAGCAAACATAAAGAAAACCAGAATTTTAATTCATATTCAGAATACCAGCTTGGCTGATGCCATCTAAAGGAAAAATATTCTGATCTGAATCTAAATTTAGATCATAGCTAGAAAAAATAGATAGATTTCAGATTAAAAATTTTGAAACCAAGGCATCAATATACCTTCTTTAGCAGCAGAACAAAGATGAAAGTTACTGGAATTTCTAGAACTAGTTGCTTTGCAATGCTTGGAAATGCAGATCCTCTATTTCGGATGCATGCCAGGCACTGCAGGAAAAAGGGATGAAGATCTAGGGCATCTCTCCTTCAGAAGGGAAGTAAGGGAGGGTTGAGATATGATCTCATAGCATATTGGAAGGGATTCTTGATGCCAGCAATCTACACTCCAAAAATTCTTTCACACCAAAACCTTCACCACGCAATCAATGAATGAATTATTTTATGCTGATTTGCACCCCTTCTTAAATTATTTTGATGCCAGCTATTTGATCAAACACCCCATGAATAAGGAGTCTATTAGATTTGAATCAAATTTGATTCAGTCTTTATCCATGAAGAGTCCCAAGGGAGAAGGAAAGGTGCCAACTTGTGCCTCTCACCCTTTCACTATGAGGATTGGTGTGATGCTCCCAAGCCTTGGAGGGCCATAAGAAGAGTCAGGGTGTTGACTCCAAGAGACTAGGATAGGTGTAGTCCTAGGGCTAGGACAAGAGTTATCCTAGGGTGGAGACAATGTTTTGGATTCCACGGGCTTGAGGTCCAAGTATTGAGGACTTTGAGTAGCTTGATTAGTGCTTCAGAGATCTGGGATAGAAGGTGGAGCAAGGAACCAATATAGAGAAGGACTATTTATGCAGGTTAGTCGGCTCAGTCTAAAATTGGATCGACTATGTCTCAGAGGATAAGCCAAATAGAAAGGTGTGCATTTGGAACTATTGGCATGGTATACAACTGGGTTGACTCAGTTTCTAACTGAGCTGACCCAGTATCAGGTTAGCTGACTCAATGCTGAGATGGAGTTGACTCAATGCATGGGCAGAGACATGCGCAAGGTCTATTTGGGGCTATGGTCTGGGTTGATCTAAGAAATCTTAAGGTCTAGTTTGAGAAGTCTTAAGGAGGCTAACTTATGTATGGATCGGGTTTAGATTTAGGAGATGAGAGCATGTAAGACATGGGTGTACATGGGTTCGATGAGTGCTTTCATGTATTGGGTTAACTAAGAAAGTTTTTGGTCGGGCCTAATGGCTATATATAAATATATAGGTTATATTAGAATTTTAGTATGGATTGGAATATATATCTTTTCTTCCTCAATCTCTCTGTCCTCTTCTCTCTAGAGTTGCCATCCTAGGTTCTTGAAGAAGCCCTAGAGAGAGGGGGTGCCTCCCTCAAGCCCTAGGAGGGACGCATCCCATCATAGATCCAGGTGGGGATTGGTGCCATGCTACCCTTAAAGAATGTTAAAGTATTTCTCTGGTCCATGCTAAAGATCAAGATTTTTCATAATAATTGATATTAGAGCTTGGTGATACCAGGATGCTGCTCCAATAATTAGTATCAGAGCCTGATGGTGCATGAAAGTTAAGGAGAAGTCATATAGATTGAAAATAGAAATCTGCACAAATATTTTATGGTATGTCTTAGATCTACCTAGTTATTACTATGGTTTGGCCAATCAGAAGCAATGAGTTGAAGGTAAAGGCTGAGAAGATTAATAAGAAAGGACTTTTTGGGAGGTGGAAGGTTTGGATGCAATTTTTGCTGGTTGGTCTTAGTGGAAAGGCTGGGATGTATGATGGTTAGGTGATAAGATTCTCTAGGAGGATGGATAGCGTGGGGCAGTTTGATGGATGTGGAGAGATTTTTCAAGGATAATGGTCAAAAGAAAGCTGAAGAAGTGACTATTTATTGCCTAGACGTAGCAACCCAAGTGGGGGGATGAATTGGGCTGCTATAAAATTTTTGACCAAACTTTAATTCTAAATAAGTATGTGCTCCAAATTAAGCAAACTAGAATATTTTTGGAGAATATGCAATGTATTATAGTGGAATTAAAAGCAATGAGATAATATAAGTTTGTAAAATAAATAAGTAAAGCAAGAAAGTAAACCAAGCAATCATACTACAAAAATAAAGAGATTTACAGTGGTTTGGAGCAACCCGCTTCTACGTCCACTCCCCTAGCTCTCCTTGAGAATTTCACTATAATCTACCTTTGATTATAGTATGTTTATTTTTTTGGGGTCACAAACAAACCTAGTTGGTTTTTCCAGGAGCACCAATCAAAATCTTACATCATTAGTTTTTCATGTTCACTAACAATCCAGTTAGTTTTTCGGGCCAACTAACTAAAACCTATACAATGTCCAATTACGAGCTTGAACGGGCCTAATTTTCAAGTTTCTTTTTTCCAAAGAAACTTGTAAAAAAATAAAATACAAGATATACAATTTCAGCTCAAAAGAAATAGAAAATAAAAACTCTTTTAAAGCTTGAAGAAGATGCTGAAGGATTGCTCTTGTGATGCTTTACTTCTCTTCAATTAATGCTTGAGAGGATAAGGATGAAGTTGGAGATGATTTCTCTTTGAAAGCTCTCAATTTTGTGCACTAATTTCTCTCTTTTCTCCAATGCTAAAGGATTGCTCTTGTGATGCTTCACTTTTCTTCAATTAATGGTTAAGAGGATGAGGATGAAGTTGAAGATGATTTATCTTTGAAAACTCTCAATTCTGTACATTAATTTCTCTCTTTTCTTTGTTTCTAATTGACATTCAATAAACCTCACTCAATCTAATAATTTTTTCTTTTTAATCCACTTCCTTACTTTTTTATTGAGTCTCTAGTCTTTTATATATTTGAAAGTGGTTGGAGAAGGAGTTTTGGCCAATGGAAGGGCTGAAATATCTGTTAGAGTGAAAAACTAGTCATTTAAAGTAGTGCAGAAAACTAGCCGTTACAGTCACTGGGTTGGCTTAATTTTCAGCTGGGTCAGCTTAGTCCCCTAGACCTTGAAAATCTAACTTTTTGTACTTTCTGTCGTTTGGTTCTATTAAGACTAGGTTGGCTCAGTTCCAAACTGGGTTGGTCCAATTTGCATGCCATGGGTGCCAAAGACTATTTGTGATCTTTTTTTCTCCAGATTAATTTATAGGCTAGACTTGCCTTCTTAGCTTGCTTTGATCATCATTAAAATATTGAAAAATGCTTGAAACATTGTGAGCACTTAAAATTTTGAAACAACACATCCTCATAAACATAATTAGACTTTATAACTTATACTCGAAACTCTTTGGCATCATCAAAATCAATCTTTGGGTCAAAATCTCTCCCTTTTAGATAATGATAAAACTTTTGAGTATATGTAAAATAATATATAGTGAGTTTCTAAGAAATTACTTATTTATAAAGCATGAAATTATTAAATAATAAAAACATACTTCATTCTAGTTAAGCTAAAGCATATACTCAACAATAATTCTCCCCCATTTTGACATCATCAATTAAAGAACTACTTTTTCCTTGTTTTGAATAAAAATTTACTCCTCCTTTCATGATAAAATAAGATGCTAACATTTAAAATACATAAGAGTCATACATTAAGTAAATAGTTTTAGCCAAAATACATAAAGATGTGATATGGAGTTTACATTATATATCAGAAGTACAAATAATTAGCCAAATAAGATAAGCACCACATACAATCAAAATTGATCAACATATATCATAAAGTAATTAATTTAAATATATGAATGCATACTTTATGAATATTCTTAATTTATCTTTAGTTCATTATATATTTTTCATATACTCATTATATTATAATGTCTCAATTCAAATCAATGGGTATTAAGATTTCGAGAATCAAATTATTGAATATTTTAAGCATTAATTCATTAACTATATACTTAACATTCCTCTTTCCACTTTTGATAATCTTTAAAAAGCTTATGGGAAGGATTAAGAAAACCATCAAAATTAATAAGATATAGGAGTGTATCAAATGAGAGATGTATCAAATTCAAAAAATAAAGTCAAATAAATCATCTCTCTTTTAAAAACTTATCTTTGGATTTAAAACATACTTGAAACATCGCTTTTCTTTTAGAAATTTGCTTGAATTCAAATATCAAAGGCTCTCCTTCTTATTAAATGACCATAACTTGCATAATTAAATTTTTAAATATACATTTTTTAAGCTTTAAAAGGAATAGAGCTTTACAAAATTTTGAACAAAAAAATCAAGCATAATATATTTTTTTTTATGCATCAAATAAATCATTGAAATATATCATGAAAATCAATTGAAATTCAAAATATATATATCAAATTCAAAAAATTTTGATTTAATTTCAAGAGCATATTAAACTTGAATTTCATGAAATATTTAATATGAAAATAAGTATGTTTGATATCGACTCTATATTGATATCACTCTCCTCCTTTCTAAAAAAATTTAATTTAGATTTTCAAGTCAATATTAAGAGATAGAGCTTTTCGAGATATTTCAACACATTTGAAACCAAGAACAGTATGTCCGATCTCAAATTTCTATTTGATACCATCAATTTAGAATTTTAATTCAATTTCAAAAAATAAAAATTTTTAAATAAAATAAGTATAACATAAAAAAAGTTGACACCAATCTTAATATTTATTCTTTACTTTTCTCAAGAAGTTTTAGTCAATTAAACTTTGAAAATATATGTATCGAAAGAGTATGAAAGATAGCATCAAAGTTAAAAATAACTTTATAAAGATCTTACATGGTATATTAAAAATTTTATAAATTTATTTCTAGGAGTAAGAGAAGTTTTCAATTCAATTCAACTCCAAGAATATCAAGAATGTTTAGTTAAATCAAATTATGAAATCAACATATGAATGATACTACTATAAGCAAGTTTCAACATTAAAGAATAATTTATTTATTTGATATTATTTTAAATCAATAGCACTTTAAATCAAGTAAATTAAATTGAATAAATACATAAAAGTGTAAATCAAAAAGACTATAAGGCATTTGATTGAGAGATTAAAATCAACTAAAATAAAGTGCAAATTTCAGAGAATTATAAGATAAATGATTGAGAATTTGAGATTAATATCGATATTTTCAATACCAATTTTCAACAAATATCTCTCCTCCTATTTTCAAAAGTAAATACCATAAAATTCATCACATGATATTTTCAAATTTATTCTCTCCTTTTTTCAAGTTAAGCACCATTAATTGACACCACCCTAATCTTTAACTAAACTAATTTAACTTTTAAGCTCAGATTTTTAAATTTGATTGATACCAATTTTGTAACTAATTTATCTTAAATGAATTCTCCTCTTTACTTTTGCAAATAAAGGCATTTTCAATTAAATAGTCTTTTAAGATTAAATTATTTTCTTTAGTAATTTTTTTCTCTATTGTATATATTTAAAGTAAGCATATTGAGTTTCAAATAATCAACCATCAGTCAAATAATCAATCATAATCATGATACAGTGATTTTTTTTTTGAAAATTTTGCTATCATTGATTTTAAAATGGAATGTTTATAGCAGGATGTCTTCAATCATGACAACATCAAAATGATCAATTAAAGTTAAGTATGTTTGAAATATTCATTGATCATTAGAAATGATGACATAATTAAATCAATCAAAGTATTAAACGACAAGTTGAGAAATATTTAAATGCTTAAATCAAAGATGAACAAATCAAGCAATATAAGTGATTTGTTTTCTAGTTTAAAAGAGAATTATTTCTTTCAGCACAACTCAGCAAAAATCAAAATAAGATTTAGTTTAAGAAATATTTTTCCCTCATTTAGAAAATATAATTTCAATACTACATTTTCTTTTTCCCAAAACTATAGATTTAAAAAGAAATGCTTTTCAAATTTAGCTAAGGAATAGCTTTAAGTTTTAAAAATCCAAGATAAATAGATTCATTCAAAATTAGGAATTTTGATATGTTATCACAAAGAGATTTATTTAATTAATTTTTAATAATAATAATAAATATTATTATATTTTAAAAAATTATTTCTTTCTTTTCTTAAGAAATATTACACATTAAGTTCAAAAAAGGTATCACATATTTGCAATTTATCTCAAACATTGACATATTAAAATATGACTGTGTAAACTTACATTTGAGATAAAATATTCTTTTTTTGCCAAAAGAAAGCAATGAAGTGTAAGACAGAAAAATCTATTTGATGCCAATTATGAAACTTTACTTAAGGCTAAATTCTTTGATACCAATGTATAACATGAATAAACAAAATCACATGAAAGCTCAAGTATAAGTGAACCAAAAAGTTAAGCAACAAATAAATGCCTATTAATGATTTTTCATGAGATTTAAAAATTATTTATCGAGGATTTTCATTTGGAGTAAAATATTTTTCAAGATTTAGCTTGACATCAATTAATTATTAAAAATTATGATAAGATCAAACCATGCAAAGTATGATTGAATAAAAAGTAAAATAGAAATGATTTCTCTAAAGCAAATCAAATAACTAGAACAACAAGAGTGCATAAATAGATCAAAATAATTTTATTTTTAATATTTTAATAATATTTTCTCCTATTTAATTCAAAATTTTTTTCCTATTTTTCATAATAAATGCTAGAAAACTTGACTTTCTTAACTCTCTCCCTATTTCTTTCAAATCAAGCATATTTAATTTGAATTTAACTACTAAATTTAAATTTTTTAAATTTAAATGATATTTTCAATTTCAAAGCTCTTTTTAATTAATTGATCATTTTTTCTTTAATAATTTCTCTTCCTTACTTTAGCAAATAAAGCCATTTCTTTGAAAGATTTTTTTGATATCGATTAAATTAAAATTTAGACCAGATAATGATTTTCTTAAATCAATTTGCATATTTAGCTTGATACCAATGAATTTAGTTTTGAGTTGATAAAGATGAATTGATATCAGCAAATCAGTCAAGGCAAACTATAAAAAAAATTTTAGTTATTCTTCAAAAAGATCATCTCTTCCTTTTCTTAATTATAGATTAAAAAAGAAATATATTTTTGAATTTGCCTTGAATGATATCATATAAAAAATATAGTCGTGCAGACTTAGATTTGAAATAAAGACATTCTTCTCTTTTTGCCAATAGATAAATCAATCAAATACATGACAAATAGTAATCTATTTGATACCAATTAATTAAAACTAAAGTTCTCTTTAAATGTTTGGCTTTAAAGATAAATGACAACTTTGTTGAAATATCTTGCTTGATATTAACTTCAAAAGATTCAATAAGAGCATTTTTCATATTCAATTTTCTAAATAAATCAATAAATGTTCATTCTATTTTAAGATTAGAAAAGACAATCAAATTGATGATCAAGAAATATATTCAAGTAAATTAAGAGGATCAAAAATTAATCAATTGAGGGGTTCTAATAATCAAATAAAATAAGATCAAATCAAGGGAAAACTAGATGAAGGCTCTATGAGTTTAGTTCAACTAGGAAGTTTCAAATATTTAGGGGTTCAACCAATGATGTGATGCAAATTAACATATCAGGTACTTAATTTTGATAGTTGAATGTCTTATCTTTTGGTACTTGTTCCATGCAAAATTTTAGAAAAATTTTGATAATTTAGCATCTTGTAAGGAATACCAAAAATTAGTTTCTCTTATGGGTTTAGCAATTAAAACATTCATGCCCAATTAAGCATCTTTTAATTAAAATTCATCAATTATAAAATTAATATGAGAAGACTTAAAATATCATGCTGAATTTTTAAAATAAAAATATTTTATTCATAACATAATATATAGAGGAGAGCATGTTAATTTAAAATCAAGTCATTTAAATTATTACAAGCATCAAAATTTATCATACTGATTAAAACATGAAAGGAGGTATCATATGCATACATGTTAACAAGTCATTAAAGCCAATATATTCAATAAATCAAACTTTCAATTCATAGAGTATGATCATTTTAAGTAATGATAAATCATCAAAATTAATCAAACATATACAATAATTATGCTAATTAATAATCAAAAATATTTGGCAAACAATGATGGCATGATGTGAGAAAAGTTTAGATTTTACCAAACATCATCATCCATCATCTATTACTTTCAAGGGATCCAAGCAAGAAAATTTTTCTCTTTTAAGCTCATTGGATCCTTGGCATTCCTACAAAATCGCTTCATAACTTTTGGTATCCAAGCCATCTTGGGTCCATAGAAGTTAGTATCAAGGTTTCTTTTAGAACCTAAATTTGTTTTATCAAGGTTTGGCCAATTCTTTTAAAGTTACACTCTGAAATTTTATGGTCAACTTGATTACACTTGAAATATTTAAAAGTATGATCTTTAATTGGAGGTCTTGTGAAAATATTTTTAGTATTTTACTATTTTCTTGAAGTATTAAAATCAGTTTCTACTTTATTGAAAACAATCCTATTGGTTTTTACCATAAATTGAAGATTTTGAAAGCTAATTGTAAACTTTTCAGCTATAGATTTCAAAACCTCAACATCTCTTCTTAATTTTTTATTTTCTTTCAAAAGTTTTTTTTAAAAGATTTTCATTTTCTTCTAGGAAGAATTTTAAATTTTTATATTTTTTTTCAGCTCAATAATTCTTTTATCTAAGGATTTTTTAGATTTACCAATATTCTCCTTTTCCTTAGTTAGAGTTTTAATTTATTCCAATAAATCTTCATTTTTTTTTGGCCATGTTTTTATATCTTTCATAAGATATTCTTTTTTACTCAAAATTTTATTTTTCTCTTTGGCCAAAGATAAATTAGATTTTCTAAGCTCTTTATTTTGAAGCCTTATCTTTTTATGTTCATCCATTAGATCATTGAAGGCTCATATAATTCTTCAAAAGTAAAATCAAAAGAGTTATTAATATTTACCTCATTATCATTGACCATGAGGCAAGAATTTATAACACTTTCTTTTTCTTTCTTATTTAGGTTTTCTTTGACTTGCTCTCCCTTATTTATTGCTTTCTTTCTCCTTTGTTTCTTCTTTTTTTTCTTCTTTTCATCCTTATGAGCCATGGGGCATATGTTGGGATGAGCTTGCTTATCCTCTTGGAAGCTTGATTCTTCTTTTTGATTTGCTCTCCCATAAGTCATTTCTAATTTCTTCCATATTTGATTCACTAAAACACATGAAGAAATTGCGTTAAACTCATTAATAACTAAGGAGCAATAAAGTAAATTCATGGCCTTAGCATTAAGCTGGGCCATTTTCTTATCATGCTCTTTTAATGCTTTGGAGGTGTGTGAGCCATCGATTATAATTTTTTATAAATTATAATCATGTGATTGTATGAAAATTTTTATTCTAATTTTGCAATGTGTATAATTAGTGCCATCAAATAATGGTGGTCTAGAAGTTGATTGGCCCTTAATAAAAAAGCACCACGTAGGGTTGACATTAGATCATTTGCCCTTTAACTGCTAGGTTAACAATTAAATATAAGAGCACATGCTCTGATACCAATTGTTGCCTAGAGGTAGCAACCCAAGAGGTGGATGAATTGGGTTGCTATAAATTTTTTATCCAAATTTTAATTCTAAACAAGTATGTGCTCCAAATAAAATAAACTAGAATATTTATGGTGAATATGCAATGTGTAGTAGTAAAATTAAAAGCAATGAGAGAATACAAGTATATAAAATAAATAAGTAAAGCAAGAAAGTAAACCAAGCAATCACACCATAAAGATAATGAGATTTATAGTGATTCGGAGCAACCAGCTTCTACATCCACTCTTCTAGCTCTCCTTGGAAATTTTACTATAATCTACTCTTGATTACAGTGTGTTTGTTTTTTTGGACTTACAAACAAACCCAGTTGATTTTTTTAGAAGCACTAACCAAAATCTTACATTGTTATTTTTTTGGATTCACTAACAATCCAGTTGATTTTTTGGGCCAACCAACCAAAATCTATACAATATCTAATTATGGACTTGGACGGGCCTAATCCTCAAGTTTTTTTCTTCCAAAAAAATTTATAAAAAAATAAAATAAAGATATACAATTTTAGCTCAAAAGAAATAGAAAGTAAAGCTCTTTTGAAGCTTAAAGAAGACATTGAAGGATTGCTCTTATGATGCTTCACTTCTCTTCAATTAATGCTTGATAAGATGAGGATGAAGTTGGAGATGATTTCTCTTTGAAATCTCTTAATTCTGTGCACTAATTTCTCTCTTTTCTTTCTTTCCAATTGGTATTCAATAAACCTCACTCAATCTAATGATTTTTTTAAATCCATTTTCTTACTTTTTTCATTAATTCTCTAGTCTTTTATATGTTTGAAAGTGGTTGGAGAAGGAGTTTTGGCCATTGTAAGGGCTAAAATAGTCGTTGGAGTAAAAAACTAGCCATTTGAAGTACTGTAGAAAACTAACCGTTACAGTCACTAGGTTGGCTTAATTTTTGGCTGAGTTGACTCCGTCCAAACTAGGTCAGCTCAGTCCCCTGGGTCTTAAAAATTTAACTTTTTGCACTTTCTATCTTTTGCTTTCACTGAGACTAGGTCGGCTCAGTTCTAGACTGGATCAGTCTAGTTTGCGTGCCATACGTACTAAAGACTATTTATGATCCTTTCTTCTCTAAATTAATTTGTTGGCTAGACTTGCCTTCTTAACTTGATTTGATCTTTATTAGAATGTTGGAAAATGCTTGAAAGATTGTGAGCACTTAAAATTTTGAAACTACACATCCTCATAAACATAATTAGACTTTATAACTTATACTCAAAACTCTTTATCATCATCAAAATCAATCTTTAAGTCAACACTATATATCCTTCGATTGTAGGAAGGTGGGAAAGTAGTCGGGGATGTATTCAGTGGTTTAACTAAAGCATGAATTTACGAAGCTTTAGGATGATGGAGATGGATGATCCATGGAGGTCCAATAGATTAAGGTTGGGCGGCTGTAGAGTAGTGCAGAGATGAGGCAAGGAGCACTAAAGTACTACAGTAGCATTTTTCTAGAGGCACAGGGGCTGAGAGAGACTTGGTGTTGCAGCAACCGAGGGAGGTATCTCTGTAGAGACTATCAGGGGCATCTTAGAGTAACCGAAAGTAGTTGTCAAGGAGAGCCAGAGGGTCTCGAGGAGCGTTAGAGCATCAAGCAGCTGGGAGTGTCCTAGATCAAGTTTCTTCTACAAGAGCACCGAGGATTGTCGCAGTTCAGGTGGATGATGGGTTGAGTGCAATAAGAGAGAACTCAAGGAAGCAGTGTTGAGCCTCAAGATGAGATAGATGGGTCTGAGCCTAGCACAGGGTTTGAGCTGTAGTTCCTCCAAGCGTAACTAAAGCGATGGTTGGTGTAGGAGCAAAAGAAGAGAAGTGCTAGTATGGAATTCCCTAGAATTCAGTCGCTGAAGGTAATGAGTTGAATGAGTTCTTGGGTTTTAGAGGTACCCATAGGTTGCGGATGTATCTGAGATTGCTTCGAAAGGATGCATGGAGTGTGGAGGGTTTGAAGGGATAGCAACGATGTTCAAGGTGCAGCTGTAGGCCCAGTACTGCAACATTGGGTGGTTGGCCTCAGATAACTCAGCGATAGAGTTAGGATCTTCTATGGCATCAAATGGACTTTAGGTACAGATGGAGCACTAGAAAGATGGCTTCATAGGTGGAGAGAGATTTAACATGAGTTCAGAGTGGAGGGATGCAGTGGGAGGAGTGATATCCCAGCATCAATGTCAGAGATGCATAGTTTCAAGTAAAGCAGCATGTGCAGGTAGACAAGCATAGTTCTTAGGAGACCGTGTCAAGATACACAGTGAGTGCTATAATGTTGCAGGTTCTTTAAAAAAGTTCAAGAAAATTGATGTGGCAGCCAAGTAGAAGGATGCCTATAAATCCAAAGATGGTGCAAAGGATCAATTCAAGGTCTTCAGTAGTAGAGACAGTCATCCCAAAGGTCTCAAAGGATGCACAATAGCTTAAGAGGATTGGCGGAGGTGATATTTGCAAAAGGGGCTGTCAGAATGCACAGCGATAGTGGGATCATGCAAGAAGGCATTGCCAAGGCTTAGGGCACCAAAGTGTAGATTGTGAGGATTCGTGTGGTGCTGCCAAGCCTTGGAAGGCCATAGGAGGAGTCAGGATATTAACTTTGGAAGACTAGGATAGATGTAGTCTTAAGACTAGGATAGGAGTTATCCTAGGATAGAGGTGGTGTTTTGCCTTCTACGAGCTTGAGGTCAACGTGTTAAGAACTTTGAGGGGCTTGGTTGGTGCTTCAGAGATCTGAGACACAAGATGGAGTAAGAAATCAAAGTCAAAGAATGAAGACTGTAGAGAAGGACTATTTATGAAGGTTAGTCGGCTCAGTCTAAAACTGGGTTAACTATGTCTCAGAGGATAAGCCAAATAAAAATATGTGCATTCGAAACTACTGACATGGTAGGTAACTAGGTCAACTCAATTTCAGACTGAGCCAATCCTATCTCAGGTTAGCTGACTCAGTGCTGAGACTATGCTGGCTTAGTGCATGGGCAGAGATATGCAGCAGGTCTATTTAGGGCTAGGGTCTAGGTTGATCCTAGGGATCTTAAAGCCTAGTTTGAGAGGTCTTAAGGGGGCTAACTCATGTATGAGTTGGATTTAGAACCAGGGGATGAGAGCATGGAAGACATGGGTGTACATGGGCTCGGTGAGTGCTTTCATATATTGGGTTAGCTAAGAAATTTTTTGGTCGGACCTAATGGCTATGTATAAATACATAGATTTTATTAGGATTTCAATATAGATTGGAATATAGATTTGTTCTCCCTCAGTCTCTCTTCTCTCTAGAGGCCCTAAAGAGAGGGGGCACCTCCCTCAAGCTCTAAGAGGGAGGTGCCCCATCAAAGATCTAGGTGGTAGATCGGTGGTAAGCTGCCCTTAGAGAATGTCAAAGTTTTTCTCTAGTCCACGCAAAATATTAGGATTTTCTATAATAATTGGTATCAAAGCTAGATGATGCCAGGATGCTGCTCTAACATTCATGCATGCACAAGAGGATGGGACAGAATTTCCACCACCCCTCCTCGATATTGGTTGGCTAAAAGATGAGAGAATCCCAAGAAAATAAGGCATTATGAACTAATTCCAATTTGATTTAGATTTGGGTTCAATTTGAATCTAATTCAAATTTAATCCAAACCTAATTGAAAAAGCTATTAATCCTAATCTAATTAGGATTCAGGTTCAAGTCTATCTTGGATAATTAATCCAATTAAGCTTAGGTCAAATCCAATTAAATTAGATCTAATCTAAAATAATTAGAACTTGAATCCAATCTCTCAAAAATTTCTTGGATCACAGATTAGGTCAAATTCATTCATAGAATTAAACCTATACCTTATGTCCAGTGCTAGCAAGATATAGTCAGTGTTTTATTTAATATGACCTAGAACTTAATTCTTAATTAAGTAAATCTATTTGTTCAATTAACTCATAAATTTCCAAATTGAGCACATAGATGTTAGGTCAATTCTTTCCTAGATTGCTTGACTTATGTATGGAATTCCATAAGTTCGAATACTAAGTTGGTAGTATAGAAACTATTTTCTGCACTAATCGAAGTAACCATTTAGCAATGATATCCGACGTCTGGATAGATCGAATAATTGCAAAGTAACATTCAAGAACTTTAGCATATGGTTTGTGTATAATTTATCCCTTTGACCCTCAATGGTTCGGATGACCTCAGGATAGATTGTCAAATCCTAGAACAGTTATCCACATTATATTTCAACCTTTCAAATCTTGTGACTCATCACATAGATTATCCTAGCCAATGTTTTACTGAATTAAAATACAGTGAAGCATTATCTCCTAAAACCTAGAGGGATCAATTCCATCTTGACTCTTTCCCAAACTTTACAAGTACTTGACTATGTCTAAAAATCTTTCATCACTATATTAAAAATATAGATAGTCTGGCACTAAAGCACAATGAGCTGCTTGCAATGTACTAGAGGAAAAAACTAGGGTTTACATGGACCTATTTTAAATTTTTTAAGAAAATTAAACATAGCAAAAGCATTGGATTAATTATATTAATCTACAAAACATATAAAAAGTTCCTAGATCTAGGATCTTATGACATGAAATATGCATGCATTAAATCTGAAAATTAAATGACAAGCAAAGGAAAGGTATTGACCATATCAATACCTGAACTAGATTTGATTTAGAAAATTTATAGAGATCGTATCCCTATACCTTTTCGTGGATTGAGAACACTACTTACTGTTTTTATGGTCGAGATTGTTACTTTGAGCCAGATAGATGTCTGGCTTATACAGGTTGTCCACACAAAGTTTCAAATCAATTAGAGGCTTGATGATTAAAAATCTATGCAGTATATTAGCACTTTGTAGATCCTTCCTTGATGGTTGATCCTAGATCTTCTATCTTTTATCTTGGTTCTTCCAAGGAACGAAGACCTAGAGGAGGACTAGAGAGAGGTCTTCTTCGTAAGAACCTAGTATCACTCTAATACCAAGTTGTGGAAGCCCTTGATCTTTAGCATGGACCTGAGAAGATCTATGGCATTCTCTAAGGCAGCAAACCATCGATCTACTACCTAGATTTGTGCCCGGGCACTGATAAATATCATAAATTCACCAATAAAAGTATTAATTTATTAATTTATTTATTTTAATTTTTAAAAATTATTAATCAATTTATATATAATTTTTGAAAAATTCATATTTTTATTAATTAAAAAATTAATTAAAAAATAATAAAAATAATAATAAAAATTAAAAAATAAAATTTTATTATCAATAGAAAGAGATCATTTTTCTGATCATAACAAAATAAATTTCAAGTAAAACAGAGCTAAAATGAAAAAGATATGAATTTTTAAAAATATAAAATAAATAAAAATTAAATAAAAAA
Source organism: Cocos nucifera (assembly GCA_006176705.1). Classification (NCBI taxonomy): domain Eukaryota; kingdom Viridiplantae; phylum Streptophyta; class Magnoliopsida; order Arecales; family Arecaceae; genus Cocos; species Cocos nucifera. Next base: position 58,979 of record QRFJ01001047.1, read on the forward strand.
AAAGAAAACGGCTCAGCCGGCTCCGTAAGCCGAGCCACCAAGCCAAGCCAAGCCATCAAGCCGACTCAGCCATTGAAGCCATCAGCCGGTCCACGATTCAGACATGGACCGCCAGCTCAGCAAAATCCGGCGAATCAGAGATTGCCACGTGGCGGACCTAGACCCTTAAAGGGTCTACAGAAATTTATCGCGGCTCACAGGGCAATCTGGTCATTTCACTCGGTGACAGAAGCGCTGATTGGCTGCGGTGTGCGGTGCGGCCGGTCCATCCGATCCATGGGAATAGTAATTGCGTGATCGGACGGCTGCGGTTGATTGCGGTCATGATCGGACGATGGTGGTGATTTCCAGGCTTGATTCAAATTCTATTAAGCGATCTGGCACGATCCAACAGGCCAGAAAACCAAGTGATGAAGATCCGACGGTCCAGAATGCTGCCGACGGTGATCAAGACTCCCGAAGCACGATTTGCGGCCAGATTTCCTCGATCAAGCGCGATCCAACGGCCAGAATTTAATCCGACCCGATCTGAGCTGATCTGCATCCGATTTTGATGATTTTTGGACCGTTGGATTCCTGTTGAATGGCTGGATTTTATCAGATTTATCAGAGTCATATCAGAGCTATTTTGATTCAAATTTTATCCAAATTTCTTTATATTTTGACGATTACAAAGGCTATTAGTCCCATATTGCCTTTAGAAAAAATATCCAGCCCTCCTAGCTCTATAAAAAGGACCCTAGGCCTCCAGAAATCAACATCTCCGATCAAGGTGAAGCTTTGGTACAGGGCGAAGCCAGGCTATGGGTTAAAGGCTGCTTCGAAGCAACGGGTGCCGAGAAGAAGAGCCGAGCTTCTACACCATCTTTCTGCCAATGCCGATCCAAGATCAGAGATCAGGCTATTTTATTTTATTATCTTTTCTTTTTAAATTTTATGTATTTAAATTCTAAAATTTTAATTAATAAAAATTTTATTTTTGCATTTTAATTTCTTACTTTTTATTTTTATTGTAATTTAATTTCTGCACTTTAAATTATTGCTTTGCAAGTAGATGCTAAGATCTAACTAATAGATCTTAGTACCAAATTTAAATTTCTGCATCTTTTAATTTTTATTTTCAATCTTCCGACTTCAGTTTTTATTTCAAAATTCAAATCATTTTTTTTTTCTTCTTAAAAAAAAAATCAAAGATTTCAAATCTAAAAACACTACCTTTCCTGTGGATTCGACCCGACTCACTACTATCTACGCATTTTCAATGATTTTAAGAAGTCGGATTAAACTGATAAACACGGTGTCTTAACGACAACATCGCGTTCCTATCAAGTTTTTGGCACCATTGCCGGGGAAGATTTTTGATTTTTGATTTTAATTTCTTTGATTTATTTTAAATAAATTAAAAATAATTTCGACAAACGCTTTCTATCAAGTTTTTGGCGCCGTTGCCGGGGAAGGTTTTTGATTTTTGATTTTGATTTCTTTGATTTATTAAAAATAATTTCGACAAACGCACCAAGTTTTTGGCGCCGTTGCCGGGGAAGGAATAGATGCTATTTTTTTCTTTGATTTCTTTGATTTTTTTTTGTAAATTAATTATATTTTTTTAATATTGCTTACTAATTTTTTTTATTTATTTTGTAGAAAAAAAAGGAGAAAATGAAGAAAGCATCTAATTTTGGTAAGATCAATCCTAACCCTAGTCCTCTTTTCTTTTTATTTATTTATTTATTTATTTTATTTTTAAATTAATTTAAAAAAATATTCCATTTAAACCTAATTAAAAGCCTCATGATAAGATTAGAAACCCTAACTGTTTAGAGCATGCATCATATTAGTTTTATTTTTATTTTTTTTTATTTTTATTTTTTTTGGTGATTGCTGGAAGCAAGGTAAGCCTTTCAGAATTCAATTAGTTGCATGCATCTAGTTTAAATTGCATAGAAACCCTTTGATTGAATTTTTTTTTTTTTTGCATATTCATATTAAATCAAATTAAGGGCACAACCCAATTAAACAAGATAAGGTGGGGATTTGATCACCCTTCCTTAGCCCACAAACAACCAACCAGCATCCTGCATTGACCTAAGCCTTTAATTTTAAAATCAATTAGACATCAACCCTAGGAACTCGAGCTCAATAGGATAAGGAATCCTAAGAGTTGAACCGGGTTAGGATAAGTCAATTTGACTGGTGTCTAGGAAAGTGGTTCAGGGACGATTGGGCCCGAAGGAAGGTGGTTTCTAATTGGTTCCGTTCGCTTACCTGGCCAAGCACAATTGGTGTCTAAGGCAAGCAACGGGGGGACTCCCACCGACCTTACACTTACCTGGCTAGTTGATTGGCTAATCCTACACTTGGAGGGCTTGAAGGTGACCTTGGCAGTTAGGAGCTGTCTAGATCTAGGATAACCCTTAGTCAGGATTGATTGACCAACTTGATTGCTAACCAACATTAAATCTAATTAAACCTAATTCTTCTCTTTCTTCTTAGTTCTAGGACTCCTTAGGACCTCTTCTTTAGAACTCTTCTTTCTTTCTTCTCCTTTCTCCTCTAAAAATAAAATAAAATAAAAATTAAACTAACTAAAAATTAATAATTAAATTAAATTAAATTAAAATTAACAAATAAAAATAATTAAAAAAAATTAATTTTTAATATAATAAAATAATAATAATAATAATAATAAAAAAAAATATTCTAAAAATTTTTAAACCATACATTAGGGTTACACTAATACATGCATGGTAGGAAATCGCTTTTTCTGATTTAGTTGAACTTAATTGAATGGTTGATTCACATTAAACATAATAATCAAATGGCTAATATAAATCTAATAGTCCAAAAATTAGATAAAGTTGACCTTCTTGATCAGAAAATAGATCAACTCCTAACCCTAGGTCAACAATCTCCTGCACAATTCACATCATCTTCTAATTATCAGGAGAATTATTCAATCTGTGCTAGTCCAACCCATCATGTAAGTGAATATCCTATGACTGCACAGTTTCCATATTTTATCCAAGAACAAGTTCAAGCTACTCAAGGATACTCCAAATTGATTAATGACCCATTTTCAAATTCATATAATTCAGATTGGAGTAACTTTAATTTTTCTTGGACATCCCAACAGACTCAGGCTCAGACCCAAATTTCACTTGAGCAAAATTATCAAAATTATGCCTATAATAATGGTCAGCCTAGTCAGTTTAACCAGCCATCATATTATAATCAGCCTTCATACCCACCTCCTCAACAGACCAATCTAGCTGATGATAGATTTAACCAACTTCAACAATTAATTCTAACTCAACAGCAATCTATCGCCAGACTAGAAGCTCAAATAGGATAATTAGTTGAGTCTAACATGAGGAGAGAACTAGATCAACTACCGAACCTACCAATTTCAAACAACCCACCTAATGACCACCAACCACCTGGATTAAATTATCAATCTAATGTTTCATCTAAGAATCTCCAATTTGAGAATGCCAAAGTAATTCCTGAACTTAAAAGCTATAGGATTCTTATGGACCCATACCAAGACCAGGTGAGAGAGGCTAGTACTGATGCTAGCCAAAATAAAAATTTAGAGGAACTGGTTAGTACTGAGACTAACCACATAGAAGAACCCAAGCCAGGAATTAGTACTGATGCTAGTTCCAGTTTAAATGAGATAGAAATAAGGGAAAAGAGAATAGATGATTTACCCGAGACTTATAAACCTAATGTCCTATTCCCTTCAACCCTAGAAGCTGGTTCTTCTTATAAAAATCAAAAGGCATGTAATGAAATGTCAATGGAGTTGTTTAAGCAGGATCACATTAATTTACCTCCAGAATTAAAACCGCCTTTAGTCACCATTCCAGCACCCATTGAATCAAACTTAACTCCTAAAACTCCATTCATGAGCATTTTAGAAGAACAAATAGGAGTAATTCTTAATAAACATGGGTCTGAGAATGGAATCATAAAATATATCCCAAAAATTAACAGTGAATATATCAATAATGGGATTAAAAATCAAATCAACTTTCTGAGATTGGCAATCCAAAACCATTGGAATTTGTCAATCCAATATTCGACACAGGATAGTGAGCTACATTGTGTCTGGCTGAAGACGGTAAACTTAGCGCTTGTTGGGAGGCAACCCAATATTTAGTTTTTATCTAATTTATCTTTTTAGTTTATTTTTTTTTAGGATAATTTGAATAAGTTGGAGGGAGAGCTCAAATTTTCAAAGGCATGTGCTGGACCAAAAAAAAATAAATAAATAAATAAATAAATAAATAAATAAATATATATATATATACTGAGTTAGGTGTATTCTTCCATGTTCTTTATTACATCCTTTATTTTTTCTTCTCCATTGAGGACAATGTCGATTAAGTTGGGGGGAGAGAAAAATAAAAATTTTAAAATTTTAAGTCCTCGAAAAAGTTAGTATTTAGTATTTAGATACTTGATTATGCTTAAGAATCGAATTAAACTAAGCATTTTAAAAAGAAAATTGATGCACAGATCAGAGAATCTATGAGATATTGAGGAATCAAGTATTAAGAAAATTCAATAAAGAGTTAAGTCCAGAACATAAAAATTTTTTTCTTGGAGCATTTCTAATTATTTCTACTAGCATCAAAGAAAAGTCTACTTTTTATAGGCTTGTGTAGGGTAACTATACGTTTCTTCATATAAAAATTTATTTTAATAAAATAGTTTCCAAGTACTTCTCACTGAGTAACCGGGCCTCTTTGCCTAAGCAAGCATTGAGTTTCGCGTCAAAAGGTGGGAAGGGCAAAGAAGCTCGTTGTAAAGCTAGTCTTAACTCGTAGCCTATTTGATTCGAGCTAGTAAGCCCGAGGGGTATTCTATACCTAGTGCCCTAAAGCCAACTGGTTTGGGAGTCATTGGCCCAAGACTCGCTACATGGATCAAATAGAAAGCTTAAGGAGTTAAGACACTCAATAGTGGTACAACGTTAAAAAAAAAAAAAAAAAAAAAAAAAAACATTGGTTTTCCCACCAAGTAACCGGGTCCCGTTGCCTAAGTAAGCAATGATATTCGCATCAAAAAGTGGGCAATGTGAAAATAAAAATTAATAAATGAAGGATGGAAGTAGCAATACACCTGCCTATATGAAAGTTTAGACAAATCAGAGATAAAAGTGGAATAATTTAGAAAAAGTTCTGAAAAATTTAATGTTCTTTACTTAATTTTTCTATTGATAAGTATTAATACCCCAATGATATATCTCATTTAAGCTCTACTGAATATCAATGGCCATTTTGAAAATTGCTTAGGTAAAATTCGAAACTCTAAAGTTAAAAGGTATTTAAAACTAAATTCTTTCTTTACTCGAGGACGAGCAAAGCTTAAGTTGGGGGGTGTGATAAGTATCATAAATTCATCAATAAAAGTATTAATTTATTAATTAATTTATATTAATTTTTAAGAATTATTAATCAATTTATATATAATTTTTGAAAAAATTCATATTTTTATTAATTAAAAAATTAATTAAAAAATAATAAAAAAATAATAAAAATTAAAAAATAAAATTTTATTATCAATAGAAAGAGCTCATTTTTTTGATCACAACGAAATAAATTTCAAGTAAAACGGAGCTAAAATGGAAAAGATATGAATTTTTAAAAATATAAAATAAATAAAAATTAAATAAAAAAAGAAAATGGCTCAGCCGGCTCCGTAAGCCGAGCCACCAAGCCAAGCCAAGCCATCAAGCCGACTCAGCCATTGAAGCCATCAGCCGGTCCACGATCCAGGCGTGGACCGCCAGCTCAGCAAAATCCGGCGAATCAGAGATTGCCACGTGGTGGACCTAGACCCTTAAAGGGTCTACAGAAATTTATCGCGGCTCACAGGGCAATCTGGTCATTTCACTCGGTGACAGAAGCGCTGATTGGCTGCGGTGTGCGGTGCGGCCGGTCCATCCGGTCCATGGGAATAGTAATTGCGCGATCGGACGGCTGCGGTTGATTGCGGTCATGATCGGACGGCGGTGGTGATTTCCAGGCTTGATTCAAATTCTATTAAGCGATCTGGCATCGATCCAACGGCCAGAAAACCAAGTGATGAAGATCCGACGGTCCAGAATGCTGCCGACGGTGATCAAGACTCCCGAAGCACGATTTGCGGCCAGATTTCCTCGATCAAGCGCGATCCAACGGCCAGAATTTAATCCGACCCGATCTGAGCTGATCTGCATCCGATTTTGATGATTTTTGGACCGTTGGATTTCTATTGAATGGCTGGATTTTATCAGATTTATCAGAGTCATATCAGAGCTATTTTGATTCAAATTTTATCCAAATTTCTTTGTATTTTGATGATTACAAAGGCTATTAGTCCCATATTGCCTTTAGAAAAAAATATCCAGCCCTCCTAGCTCTATAAAAAGGACCCTAGGCCTCCAGAAATCAACATCTCCGATCAAGGTGAAGCTTTGGTACAGGGCGAAGCCAGGCTATGGGTTAAAGGCTGCTTCGAAGCAACGGGTGCCGAGAAGAAGAGCCGAGCTTCTACACCATCTTTCTGCCAATGCCGATCCAAGATCAGAGATCAGGCTATTTTATTTTATTATCTTTTCTTTTTAAATTTTATGTATTTAAATTCTAAAATTTTAATTAATAAAAATTTTATTTTTGCATTTTAATTTCTTGCTTTTTATTTTTATTGCAATTTAATTTCTGCACTTTAAATTATTGCTTTGCAAGTAGATGCTAAGATCTAACTAATAGATCTTAGTACCAAATTTAAATTTCTGCATTTTTAATTTTTATTTTCAATCTTTCGACTTCAGTTTTTATTTCAAAATTCAAATCATTTTCTTTTTCTTCTAAAAAAAAAATCAAAGATTTCAAATCTAAAAACACTACCTTCCCTGTGGATTCGACCCGACTCACTACTATCTATGGATTTTCAATGATTTTAAAAAGTTGGATTAAACTGATAAATACGGTGTCTTAACGACAACATCACATTCCTATCAGGCACCTCCCCCGTTGGGCCCCCCCACCCCCGCTCTCTAGGGCTTCTTCAAGAATGCTGGGGTGACAACACTAGAGAGAAGAGACAAGAGAGATTTAGGGAGAAAAGATCTATATTCTATCCACCTTATGAAATCCTAATACATCTAATATATTTATACGTAGATATTATGCCCGACCAAAAACTTTCTTGGCTAACCCAATACATGAAAGCACTCATCGAGCCCATGTACATTCATATCTCCCATGTTCTCATCCCCTGAATCTAAATCCGACCCATACATGAGTTAGTCCATTTACGACCTTATTGGACCAAGCCTTAAGATCCCTTGGATTAAACCCAAACCAAGACCAAATAGAAAACCCATCCTATTCTGCATGCTCCATCGAGCCAGCTCTATTAGAAGTCGAGCTGGCTTAACTACATCTCGCCTAAACCCTATCTTCTATTTTTCTGAGATAGCCAGCTCGACTGTGCTCTAAGTCGGCTCGATCTCAGCCCGAGCTGGCTCGACTACATATCCAAGCTAGCCCACCAGTGCGTTAGTCCCTTTTCTTGACTAATTCTTATTCTGACTTTGGTCCTTTGCTTCATCTTATGTCCTAGGTCTCCGGAGCACCTATCAAGTCCCTTAAGGTCCTCACTTCTGAACCTCGAGCCCGTGGAGGGCTATAGACTACCTCCATCTTAGGACAACTCCTATCCTTGCCCTAGGACTTATTGTTATGAATTATTTTAGGATCTGTGAAAACTCTTATACCTTCTACCAACTCTGAGGAACCAAGTTGGAGATGATAGCAAGAAGGATAAAGATCAGATGACAAGAAAATGAGATGGTGGCAGAGTAAGAAAGAGACAAAGCTAGGGTTTCAAAAAGAAAAGGGATTCAATTCATTCTCTTCCTTCCGTGATCTATATATACAAGTATATACATAGACACCCTGAGTCATCATGATTCAGTCCTAAAAAACTCTCCTCGGCTAATCCATACATGAAAACACTCACCCAAGCCCATGTAAATCTATGTCTTGCATGTTGTCTTCTCCTAGACTAATGATCTAGCCCAATACATGAATTAGCCATCTTAAGACCTCTCATACCAGGCCTTATGATCTCTTGGATTAGACCCAATCCAAGACCAAATAAAAAATCCATCCAGATCTATTTGCCACCATCGATCTAGCTCGATCAAAAGTCAAGCCAGCTCGACTGCATCTTCCCGAACCATGTCTTCTATCTGCCTGAGATAGCTGGTTCAGCTGCATATCCGAGCAAGCCCGACTGTGTGCCAGCCTTTTTATCTTTGCTGATACATCTCTGGCCAATCCTAGCCTTTAGGAGCCACAACCTTGACTCCTTCACGATCTTCCAAGACTTGGGAGAACCATACTTACTCTTTTAGTCTCCACCATGGTGTCCCAAGGCTTGAGGCAAGTCTATCATATCCATCAGACACATCAATTTCATACATTTATAAAAGCTATCTCGAGGAAGAACTTTTGTTAGTGCATCCACTGGATTCTCCTTGGTATGGACTTTCACCAGCTTTACTTCACCTTCTTTCACAAGCTCTCTGATCTGGTGGTATCTGATGTCAATGTATTTCGTCCTTGCATGGTAGATAAAGTTTCGAGCACGTAACAATGTACTTTGACTATCGTAGTGCACCCTAATAGCCTCCTGCTTGAGATCCATCTCTAACACCCATCCTTTCAACCATAGAGCCTTCTTTGCTGCCTCTGCAACACCTTTGTATTCTACCTCAGTTGTAGATAAGGTCGTGATGGGTTGCAAGTATGATGTCCATGAGACGGAACCTCCAAATAGGCTAAATATAAAATCTATCATTGACCATCGAGTGTCCATGTCTCCACCAAAATCTGCATCTACAAATCCATTTATCTGCTCCCAAGCTTCCTTGGATATGTCGGAGAGTTTCTCAGCTCCATCTTGCTATCCATAGCGGATGCCAACTCCAACAGTACCCACCAAGTACCTGAAGATCCACTTCAATGCTTGCTAGTGCTCCTTACTAGGATGTGCCATGAATATACTGACCTGGCTCACTGCATGAGCGATATTTGGTCTACAACATACCATAGCATACAATAAGCTTCCTACACTAGAGGCATATGGTGTTCTCTCCATCTTGTGAGACTCCACCTCAATCTATGGTGACATCATCTTTGAGAGTTTGAAGTGTCCGATAAGTGTCAGCTCCATCGATTTTTCTTTCCTCATCCCAAACCTCTCTAAGACCTTTTTGATATAGCCTCCCTAAGATAAATGCAGCATCTCTTGGCTTGATCTTTGAATATTTTCATGCCTAAGATCTTCCTTACAGGCCCTAAATCCTTCATCTCAAACTTTCGAGATAAGGCTGCCTTTAGTTCCTGCACAACCTTCCTACTCTTGTATATTATAAGCATGTCATCCATATATAAGAGTAAAAACACCCTAGACTCATCCTCCAAAGATTTAACATATGCACAAGAGTCATACTCACACCTAAAAAGTCCAATGCTCCTCACATATGAGTCAAATCACTTGTACCATTGCCTAGGTGATTGCTTCAGCCTTTGTAATGATTTCTGAAGCAAACAAACCTTTTCTTCTACTCTTAGCTCTTGGAACCCTATGTGAGGATTTGTGGTGCTCCCAAGCCTTGGGAGGCCATGGGAGGAGTTAGGGGTTGGCTCTAGAGATTCCAGAAGCTTGGTAGTACTTCGGAAATCTAGGACATAAGGTGAAGCAAGAAACCAAAGCTGAAGAATCAAGACTGTAGAAAGAAAATTTTCTACACGTTAGCCGGGTCAGTCCAAGACTGGGTTAGCTAAGTCTCAGAGCACAGGCAAAATAGAGAGCTGCACGTTCGAAACTGTTGGCATGGCACAGAATTGGATTGACTCAGTTTCAGACTAGCTGAACTAGTGAATCTTAGTCAGCTCAGTGCTGAGACTGAGCCGACTTAGTGCACGGGTAGAGTTATGTGAGGGTCTATTTTGGGCTAGGATCTGGATTGATCCTAGTGGGCTTAGGGCCTGGTTTGAAAGATCTTAAAGGGGCTAATTCATGTATGGATTGGGTCTAGATCCGAAGGATGAGAGCATGGAAGACATGGGTGTACATGGGCTCGATGAGTGCTTTCATGTATTGGGTTAGACGGGGAGTTTTTTGGTTGGGACTAATGGCTATGTATAAATATATAGATTGTATTAGGATTTTAAAAGGATGAAATCAATACAGACCTTTTCTCCTTCAACTCTCTTCTTCTCTTCTCTCTAGAGTTTCCATCCTAGGATTCTTGAAGAAGCCTTAGAGAAGGGGGCATCTCCCTCAAGCCTAAGGAGAGAGGCGCCCCATCACAGATCTTGGTGGAGGATCAGTGGTTTGCTGCCCATAGAGAACGTCACAGATTTATTCAGGTCCATGCTAAAGATCAGAAGCTTCTGCAATAAGATATCGAGGTGCTTGTGATGTCAAGGATGATTGGCATTTGAGCGATATCATGGGTCTATAATTTGGTATCAAAGCTAGGTGATGCTTGGAATGTTGTGGATGAGAATATGGTATCAGAGCCAAGTTTCAGAGTTTGATGGTGCATGAAAGAAAAGGAGAAGTGGTACAAGGTAAAATTAGAAATCTATACAAGGATTCCATGATATATCTGAAATCTACCTTGTTATTGCTGTGGTTTGGCCAATCGGGAGCAGCAGATTGAAGATGGAGGTTGAGAGGATTAATGATAAGAGATTTTTTTAGGGTGGAAGGATTTGGTCCATGATTTACTGATCGGTCTTGGTGGAAAGGCTGGGGTGTATGACGATTATGTGACAGGCAGGGAGTGCTGGAGTGCTATAGTAGCACTTTTCTAAAGATGCAGGACTGAGAGAGGATCAATGATGCAGCAATCGAGGATGGTATCTCAGTAGAGAGCATCAGGGTTCTCTAGGAAAATGGGCAGCGTTGGGCTATTGAAGAGAGGTTTCCCAAGGGATAATGGTCGAAGGAAGGCTGAGGAAGCGACTATACATCCTTCGATGTCTGAAAGGTGCGAAAGTAGTTAGAGATGTATTCAATGGTTCGATCAGAGCATGAATTTGCGAAGCCTTGGGAGTGATGGAGATGGATGATCCATGGAGGTCCAATAGGTTAGGGATGGGTGGCTGTAGAGTGGTGCAGAGATGAGTCAGGGAGCGCTGGAGTGCTGTAGGAGCGCTTTCCTAGAGGCACGGGGCTGAGAGAGGCTCAGTGGTACAGCAACTAAGGAGTATATCTTAGCAGAGAGTGTCAGTGGTATCTCAGAGTGATTGGGTGCAGGTCTTAGGGAGAGCCAGGGGGTCTCAGGGAGTGCCAGGAGGTCTCAAGCAGTTGGAAGTATCATGGATCAGATTTTCTCTATAGGAGCACCAAGAAGAGTTGCGGTTCAGGTGGAGGATGGTTCTCTGGGTGCAACTGAAGTGATGGCTGGTATAGGGATAGAAGAGAAGGACTAGGATGGAATTTCCTAGGGTTCAGTCGTTGGTTTCAGAAGAGTTGGATGAGCTCTTGAGTTTTGGAGGTGCCTACGGGTTACAGAGGTACCCGAGATAGCTTCGAAAGGGTCCTCGGAGCATGGAGGATTCAAAGGGGCAGTGATGATGTTCGAGGTACAGCAGCAGGCTCAGCAGTGCAGCATTAAGTGGTTGGCCTTGAGGGATTCGGTGATAGAGTCGGCTTCTATGGCATCAGGTGGACCTCGGATATTGGTGGAGCTCCATAGTGATGGCTTCATATGTGGAGAGAAAATTTGGCATGAGTTCAGAGCATTGGTGATGCGTAGTTCTAGGTGGAGTGGCACGTATGGATAGACAGGCATAGCTCTGAGGAGATCATGTCAGGTGGTACAGCATGTGCTGATGCAGAAATGCTGTAGGTTCTTCAGGAAAGTCCAGAGAAGGTGATGTAGCTATTAAGCAGAAGAGATCCTACAATTCAAGGATGGTGCCAAGAAGCAAGCACAGGTCTTCAATGGTGGAGACGATTATCACAAAGGCCTCAAGGGAGCACAATACCTAATGAGAATTGGCGAAGGTGATGCTTGCACAGGTGCTATCGAGTGCGCAGGGACAGTGGGAACGTGTAGGAGGTCATTCCCAAGGGGTTTGCTAAAGCTTGGGGCACCAAGATGGAGATTGTGAGGATTTATGGTGCTCTCAAGTCTTGGGAGGCCACAGGAGGAGTCAGGAGGTTGGCTCCAAAGATTTCAGAGGTTTGGTTGGTGCTTCAATGATCTGGGACACAAGATGAAGCAAGAAATCAAAGCTAAATAATCAAGACTGTAGAAAGGAGATTTTCTACAGCTTAGTCGGCTCAGTCCAAAACTGGGTTGGCTAAGTCTCAGAGCATAGGCAAAATAGAGAGCAGGACGTTTGGGACTGCTGGCATGGTACAGGACTGGGCCAGCTCAGTTTCAGACTGAGCCGACCTAGTAGAACTTAGCTGGCTCAGTGCTGAGATTGAGCCGGCTCAGTGCATGGGCAGAGTTACGCTAGGGTCCAATTTGGTCTAGTGTCTAGTTTGATCCTAAGGGTCTTAAGGCCTGGTTTGAGAGGTCTTAAGATGGCTAATTCATGTATGGATCGGATCTAGATCCAGAGGATGAGAGCATGGGAGACATGGGTATACATGGACTCGATGAGTGCTTTTATGTATTGGGTTAGTCAGGGAGTTTTTTGGTCGGGCCTAATGGCTATGTATAAATACATAGGTTGTAGTAAGGTTTTAAAAGATTGGAATCAATATAGACCTTTTCTTCCTCAACTCTCTTCTTCTCTTCTCTCTAGAGTTGCCACCCTAGGATTCTTAAAGAAGCCCTAAAGAAGGGGGAGTCTTCCTTAAGCCCAAGGAGGGAGGCGCCCCATCATAGATCTAGGTGGAGGATCGGTGGTTTGCTACCCATAGAGAATGTCATAGATTCCTTCAAGTCTGTGCTAAAGATCAGGAGCTTCCGCAACATGATATCGGGGTGCTTGTGATGTCAAGGATGATTGACATTCGAGCGATATCATGGATCTACAATTTGGTATTAGAGCTAGGTGATGCCTGGAACATTATGGATGACAATACCCTAGTGGCGGCTCCATATAAATGCTCTCCTCCAAATGCCCATGGAGTAATGTCGTCTTGACATCAATCTGCTCCAGCTCCAAGTCCTGAGCTGCTATAATGCTCAGCAACATTCTGATGAAAGTATGCCTAACGACAGGAGAAAATACTTTACTGAAAATGATGCCTTTCTTCTGGGAGTATCCCTTGGCCACTAACCGTGCTTTATACCTAACACCTCCCTACTTTGAAGGCCTCTCTTTGCATTGGTAAACCCACTTGCAATCAATGGATTTCTTTCCTCATGGCAACTACAACAAATGCCATGTCTCATTCTTTTGGAGAGCCTGCATCTCCTCGGACATTGCTTGGATCCACCTCTTTTTATCCTGACTATCCATAGCCTCCTCGTAGGTGTATGGGTCCCTATTTGCTGTCACCAGAGCATATGATAGTGTATCTTCGAAGATGTATCTTTTCGGTTGTCTGATGTTACTTTTAGGCTTGTGTAGCACAACCTCGATATCCATCCTAGGTCCAGCTTGCTCCTACTAGGCCTCCTGGCTTCCATTACCTATCTGAGCTCTCTCTACCTGTGGAGACACCTCTGGTGAGTGCTCCACTTGAATACCAAGTCCTCCTGATGCACTTACAAGTGACAAAATAGAGTAAGATGCTAACTGTCCAGCGCTGCCCTGCTAGATCTCCTACTACATCTACTGCTCCTTCATGCCATCTCGCCTTTGGAGAACTGAATTTTCATCAAAGGTAACATCCCTACTAATGACAATCTTCTTTTCCAAAGGATCCCATAGCTGATATCCCTTAACTCCTTGTGGATATTCCAAGAACACCATCTTCTATGATCTAGCATCCAACTTGCTCCGCTCACTAGCACCGATGTGCACAAAAGCTATGCACCAAAAAATCCTTAGATGGCTCCACCCAATCATTCTTCCAGACCATCTCTCCTCTAGAATACCATAATCTAACTTTGTATAAGATGATCGATTCACCAGATAACAGGCTGCATCCACTATATCAATTTAGAATGCCTTCGGAAGTCCTACTTGCAGCCTCATGCACCATGCCTTTTCCAAAAGGATTCTTATTGGGGTTAAACCCGCACCCATTGAAGTTCAGCTAAATATCAGATTTCAAGGCGATCTCGGCCACCCTCCTATCATTAGATCCCCTTCGGATGAACTTGAATAGTGAGAGCGGCCCCCTAGGTAGTCTAGCTTGGCCAGCTTAGGAGCTGATCGAACTCCTTCCGGACTTCTTCTCCAATTGGACCTCTCCGCCAGTTGAACTCCTTCTAGACTTCTCCTACGGTCGAACTCCTTTCAAACTTTTCCTCCAATCGGACCTCTTCGTTAGTCAAACTCCATCCGAACTTCTCCTCCAACCGAACCTCTTCGCTAGTCGTTCTCCTCTTGGACTTCTTCTTCAACTGGACTTCTCCTTCTAGTTGCCTAAATGGCTCTTCTCGGTCGAGCTTCTCTTAGATAATTCCAGCAGGATTCCATCCAAACTCCTTCCAGCAGCCCGAAAGGACCTCGACGCATGCTCCTGATATAACAAGCAATAGCCTACACACAATCAACCTCGATAACCTTCGAGCTCCTCTAAAAAAATAATAACTAGGAACTCTTCATTGCCTGCAGCTATCCTATCTGAACTTCAGCTGTCAGATCTCAATAGGCTGGCATGTCGTGACAACAAATACTATCCTTCATAACAAACTTTATGTGGCCCTGAATGACCCACTACCAAGTAGTTGTGGCTGTCACTATCAGTTTGTTATAGGTCTGTCTATTTAAAAGATCCTCCAGATATGCTTTCTTTCCTAAGCTCTCTTTTCCTTCTCAACACTCTACCACTTTCTTCCCTGAGCACATCTTTTCTATTGGCCGAAGGAGCTGACTTGATTGTCAGAGGATCTTGTCAGAGCCACCACCCCCGACTTCGGGCGAGACTTGTTTTGTAGGTCACTAGTGATGACCTCATCCTCTCTGACTCCAGCATCAATTTTGACATCAACCAGATTTCACACCAATAGAATTGGTGCTAGAGGAAGGGTATGACTCTTGAGCCCTTGTTCTAAAAGGAGTGCTCAATCGATCTTGTAAGCTTCCTTTAGCAAGGGTCACCTTTATTCTCTCCCTCAACCTCAAAATACCTCCAAAGAAGATGACCACTTAAAGATCCACCATCTCTACCACCAGAATTGAGCCAAATCCACCTACCTCACCGGCACCACAACCTCCTCCACTAAGAACAATCGTGGATCCAAAATAGTTTAACCTATTGATGCAATAGGTTCAGGGCCTTGCTGAGATGGTGCAGGCCATGCAATAGCCTTCGGTGGTAGTCCAGCTGGAGAACCCCCCATCAGGATGTCAAGAATCGATCCCAAGGAGGCATACCTAGGTCAGCAAGCCCGTCACCTCTAAGAAGGGAAAATAGAGAGTGGAGAGCTCCTATTTTGATCATGACTCTTCTCTAGAAGAGATCTTTCTCATCTATAGTCAAAAACCCTTTGAGAGCCATGATCAAGATCAGACCCTCGATCGAGAACTCCAAGAAATGGATCAACAAATTAAGGAGCTCTGCCAAGCTGCTCCAAATAACGATGATAACATCTGTACCTATCCTCCTTTCTCTCAGAGAATCATGCAGGAACTGATTTCGCCAAATTTCAAGCTCTCTCAATTCAAGAGCTACGATGGGACCACTGATCTAGTTGACCATCTGGAGGCCTTTCAGACTATGATGCTACTCCATGGTGCATTGGATGCCATTCTATGCTGAGCGTTTTCTTCTACTTTGAATGGAGTAGTGAAAGACCGATACTCGATGCTGAAGTTGAGTACGATCTTCTTCTTTGACCAAATGAACCACTAGTTCATGGCCCATTTTGTCAGTAGCCAACATCCAAAGTGAGGCTCGAATTTCCCCATCAACATCAAATAATAGGAAGGGAAGACCATCCAAGCTTATGTCAACTGCTTCAATGCCGCTGCACTATCGATCCAAAATTTGGATCAGTTGGTTGCCATGGTCGTGCTTAAGGGCAGCCTTTAGAAGAATGATTTGCTATTCTCCCTGGATAAGAAGTATCCCAAGAATTTTGCTGATTTGCTAGCTCGAGCTGAAGGTTATGCTCGAGCTAGGGAGGCCTTTAAATTGAAGGACACGGAAGCCACGGAGAGCCGTAGGTGGGCGAATCTAGCAAGTCCACAGTTGAAGAAAAGTTGAATGAAGTTTGATCATGCTCGCGGACTCCTCTTGAGTGTAGGTGAGCCCAGACTCCCTCTTGAGCTCATCGTTAAAGAAGTCCTGACAGAAGGGCACGACGGGGCTCCCCCCTCAGAAGGTTCAACAACTACACCCTCCCTCAATTCTTCAAAAACCCAAGTTCTCATGCAGATCAAGGAGCAGCTACCAAAGTCGGATAGGATGTGCACTCATCTCGATAAGTGCAATCCCGACAAGTACTACTACTACCATCGTGACTATGGTCATGATATTGAAGAATGCATTCAGCTCCAAGATGAGATCGAGGAGCTCATCAAGCGGGGGCAGTTGGGCTAATTTCTGAGATGTTGACTAAAGATGAGGGAAAATCGACCAAGGACATTACCGCAATCAGAGCTATCAAGAAGGAAGGAGCAACCAAGAGATTGGCCATCCCTCGACATCATCAACACCATCTCTGGGGTCTTCGATGGGAGGAGGTCGATGGGTCTGAGGGGTCGGCTAAAAGAAGGAGAATTGAGGAGCCCATAGCTTTCACTAATGAAGATGTGCAAGAAGTACAGTTCCCATGAAATAATGTGATTGTAATCTCTTTAAACATTGCTGACTATGATATACACCGTATTTTAGTAGATAATGGAAGCTCTATTGATATCTTACTTTATGATGCTTTTACTAAGATGTTTGTACCAAATAATCACCTGGGACCTATGAACTCCCCGTTGGTGGGCTTCACTGATGATGCTATGCCAGTTGAAGAAATAATAATACTAACTATAGCTATAGGACAATACCTAAAGTGAGCCAAAGCACATGTCAACTTTCTAATAGTGAAGGCCCCATCAGCTTACAACGCAATTCTCGGTCGACCAGGTCTAAATGCAATCCAGGCTGTGGTGTCATCCTACTACTTGAAAGTGAAGTTTCTGACAAGCTATGGAATTGGGAAGATCAGGCCTTGGCAAGGCACTATTACTCCATTGCCTTACAAAAGGGAAGCCATCCCGACCTTTGCCCAGTTGATGGGCTGGATGTCTATGACGACTTTACTGAGGAGCGGGGTGAGTCCATGGAAGATCCTGTAAACATCCCTCTGAATGACTGAAGCACGGAGCATAAGGTGCAGATCGAATCCAACTTGGAAGATGAAGTCTGAGAATAGCTCATTGCCTTCTTGCAGAAGAATGCTGATGTCTTCGCTTGGGCCCTAACAGACATATAAAAAATTGATGCCGAAGTCATGGAACATCTGTTGGCCGTCGATCCTGAGTATAGGCCAGTAAAAGAGAAAATTTGGGGCCATGCAGTAGAAAGGTAGAAGATAATAGCTGAGGAAGTGGATAAGCTCCTCAAAGTCGGGTTCATCCGAGAAGCCCACTACCCGAGTTGGGTCTCTAATGTGGTCCTAATCAAGAAGGCCAATGGTAAGTGGAGAATGTGTATCGACTTCAAGAAGTTGAATAAGGCCTACCTAAAGGACAGCTACCTCCTACCCAGAATTGATCAGTTGGTAGATGCAACCTCGGGCCATGAGCTCCTCACCTTCATGGATGTCTTGTCCGACTACAATCAAATCCAGATGGCACTAAAGGATGAGGAGAAAATTACTTTTATTATCGACCATAGTCTTTATTGTTATAGGATCATGCCCTTTGGGCTTAAAAATATGAGCGCAACCTATCAATGCCAGATCAATAAGATCTTCAAGGAGCAGATCGGTCACAACATGAAAGTCTACATGGACGATATGCTTGTCAAGAGCCGGACCTCGCCCAATCACATTGCCAACCTTGAAAAGACCTTCAACGCACTTCAAAGATACAAGATGAAGTTGAACCTAACTAAATACACCTTCAAAGTGACCTCAGGAAGATTCTTAGGGTTCATGATCTCGAGGCGGAGGATCGAAGCTAATCTGGAGAAGATTCAGGCCATCAAGAAGATGACCATCCCACAATCGATAAAGGAGGTCTAGCGCCTGACCAGGAAGGTGTCATCCTTAAACTGCTTTGTCTTGAAGTTGGCTGAGCGGTGTATGCCTTTCTTCTAAGTCCTCAAGCAACCAAAGAACTTCTACTAGATGGCAGAATGCCAACAAGCATTCGAAGAACTCAAATGCTACCTTGATTCGACCCCACTGTTGGCAAAGCCCGAACCTAGAGAAGAATTGTTCCTATATCTGGCGGTCTCTGTTGCAGCCCTGGCAATGGTCCTAGTCAAGGAAGAGGCAAAAGTGCAATGACTGATCTACTACATGAGTCGAGTATTAAGAGATATAGAGATTAGGTATACTAAATTGAAAAAATTAACTTACGCCCTTCTAATTATAGTCAGGAGATTTTGGCCCTACTTTCAGAGACATACCATAACACACCTCACTGATCAACCAATCAAGGCAGTTCCTCATCGAACAGATGTCTCTGAAAGAATAGCGAAGTGAGCTATTGAGCTGATAGAGTTCGACAATAATTATCAACCTCAACCATCAATCAAAGCTCAGAAACTAGTCAATTTTATAGTCAAATGCATGATCCCGAATGATGCCGAACCTGAGCGGAATAAGAGCAGCATTCCATGGTTACAACTGAGCTCCACCAAAGAAAGAGTGGATCTTCCCAAAGGTCTTTAGGCCTTGTATATGGATGGATCTTCCAACACTTTCGGTGTAGGTGTTGGACTGATCCTGGTCAATCCTGAAAGGGTCATCGTCGAGTATGCACTACGCTTTAAATTTCTTGTAATGAACAATGAGGCTGAATATGAAGCTTTGGTAGTAGGACTAAGGATAGCCAAGGAGTTGGAAGCAGATCTTCTCCAGGTGTATAGCGATTCCCAACTGGTAGTTAGGCAAGTCAATGGCAGTTTTGAAGCTTAGGAGGAAAGTATGATAAGGTATCTTGAGAAAGTGAAGAGCTTGACCTCAGCCTTCAACAGCTTCAGTATTCAATAAATTCCAAGGGCAAAGAATACCAGACACAACCTCTTATCCAAGATAGCCACACATGCCCCCAACGAACTTTCTAAAGAAGTATACTTTGAAGTGTTGAAATGTCCAAGTAGGAAAGAGCCACAGTCTATAATATAGATCGACCATGAGCCCTATTGGATTGACCCATTGGTCTCTTATCTCAAAGATAAGACACTCCCCTATGATCCGAAAGAAGCTCAGAAGCTGAGAAACCAAGCCTTTCAGTATATTGTGTATGAGGATAAGCTGTACAAGAGATTATACTCCTTGCCACTTTTGAAATATCTTCGACCTTCTGAAGCCAACTTTGCACTGTGGGAAGTGGATAAAGAAATCTATGTGAGCCATTTGGGTGCTAGATCTCTATTTCACAAGCTGCTTTGATAAGGATATTATTGTCCAACTATGCATCATGATTGTATCGAATATGTTAAAAGGTGTGACCGTTGCTAGAGGAACACGAATATACAAAAGCAACCAGCCTCCAAGCTTACATCCTTGAGTGCCCCTTGGCCATTTGCGTAATGAGGGATGGATATACTTGGCCTCCTTTCGATGGCATCCGGACAATGAAAGTTTCTCTTAGTGGCGATCGACTACTTCATCAAATGGGTTGAGGCCGAACTCCTAGCAAAAATTATTAAAGCCAAAGTACAAACTTTGTCTGAAAGTTGATATTTTGTAGGTTCAGCTTGCCCCGAACCCTGATAACAGATAATGGGCGATAGTTTGCTGGGATGAAGTTTGCTAAGTTTTGCGAGGATTTGAACATCTCCTATAATTTTACATCGATGGCCCATCCGCAAGCAAATGGTGAAGTAGAGATAACCAACAGGATCTTATTGCTGGGTATTAAGGCAAGACTTGAAAGAGCAAGGAGGACTTGGGTCGACGAACTCTATCATGTACTCTGGGCATATCGAACTACTCAAGGACTACCAACTAAAGAAACACCATTCGCCTCTGCCTTCGAAATAGAGGCAGTTATCCCAGTCAAGCTCAAACTCCCATCGGCATGAGTCATGGCCTTCAATGAGCAATGTAATTTGCAAGACCTCAGAGCTAACCTCGACCAACTGGAGGAAAATGAGAGGAGCCCCAAGTCTGGATGGTTGCGTACAGGCGAAGGGTGGCTTGATACTATAACTCTAGAGTCAAAGATAAAGCACTCAGAGTGGAAGACTTAGTGCTTCGATGAGCAGCCATTTCTCAACCTCAAAATTAGGGAAAGCTCGCCCCAAATTGGGAGAGACCCTACGAGGTCAAGGAAGTTGTCCGACCTAGGACATATTACCTGAAGGAGCTTGGAGGAGCCGATCTACCCCGATCATGGAACTCAAAAAACTTATGGATGTATTATCAATGGCTTAGTTGCAATAAAATTTCTCTACTCTAACACCCTGATCCTTGTTACAAATCTATAATGGTGGAAAATGACTTTTCGGACTTAACCATGCAATGAAGACAACCATGTTAGGAACAAGAGGAGAACCTCATCCTAATGTGAGCAAAGTCAAAGAACTCATTAATTTAAGATGAGATGAGGGGAGAGGCCCTTCTATCGGTCCTAATGTGCTCCTATAGCCACGTTAGGAACAGGAGGAGAATCTCGTCCTAATGTGAGCAAAGCCAAAAGCCTCATTAATTTAAGATGAGATGAGGGGAGAGGCCCATCCAGTGGTCCTAATGTGACCCTACAACCATGTTAGAAATAGGAGAAGAACCTCATCCTAACATGAGCAAAACTGAAGGACTCATTAATCTAAGACGAGATGAGGAGAGAGGTCCTTCCAGTGGTCTTAATGTGCCCCTACAGCCACATTAGGAATAGGAGGTGAACCTCATCCTAACATGAGCAAAGCCGAAGGCCTCATTAATCTTAAGATGAGATGAGAAAAGAGGCCCTTCCAACTGCCCTAATGTGCCCCTACAGCCACAATAGGAATAGAAGAAGAACCTCATCCTAACATGAGCAAAGCTGAAGGCCTCTTTAATCTAAGATGAGATAAGAAAAGAAGCCCTTCCAGTGGCCCTAATGTGGCCCTACAGCCATGGTAGGAACAGGAGGAGAACATCATCCTAACGTAAGCAAAGTTGAAGGCCTCGTTAATCTAAGATGAGATGAGGAAAGAGGTCCTTCCAACTGCCCTAATGTGCCCTTATGGCCACGTTACGAACAGGAGAAAAACCTCATCCTAACATGAATGATGCCAAATGCCTCATTAAACCAAGATAAGTTGAGGAGAGAGACCCCGCCAATGGCTCTAACATACCTCTACAATCGTGCAAGGAATAGAAGAGAACCTCGTCCTAACATGAGGAAGGCCAAGGCCTCATTAATCTAGAATGAAGGAAAAGAAAAAGCTATACCGACGACCCTTATATGTATCCCCCCCACGGCAACATCAAATACAAATGGGGGAGCTCCATCCATGTTTGTGGAAGGAACCCCAGCTCGGTATCCACAACAAGCATCTTATTAGAAGACAAAGCAAAGAAAAATGAGGTAAAGAAAGTGGAGACATCAACCAACATCAAATCCGTATAAGATAATAGCAAAAAGGGTACCATTTTATTGCAAATATCAAGTTCATTAAAAAAAAGATAAAGGTCAGCAAGACTGATTACATGAAAAGGAAGAAGAAGAAAAAAGATCGAAGTCCTAAGATGGACTGGACTCCTCAGATTTCGGACTATCGGCCCCAACCATCACCAGGGCTTGCTTTAATCTAAGGATCTCCTCCTCGAGCTCTCTCTTTTTGTATAAGCCATCTATATACATTCTATTAATGTGTCCAAATTTGCCTTTAAGCTCTCGCTGCTGCTTCCTTATGACTTCAAACTCAGCCTCTACATCCTTAATGGCTTGCTCCTTGCACGATAGTTGGATCTTTAGCCATTGAACCTCGGCCTTCTCCTCCCAACTACTTTTGAGAGCTCGTCCAGAGTCCTCATCAAGGAGGCAACCTGCTCTGATCCCCTACTTGCATCGGATTGATGACTGTCATTGAGTTATTTTTGGAGCCAGGTCACCTCACTGTTAGCAGCACGAAGCTTTTGCTCAAGCTTGGATATCCTCTCACTCTAACCCAGCCGATAGGTATCATAAGTGAGCTCGACATCATGCAACTACTTCTGAAGCATGGAGAACTTCTTCAACCAATCCCACTCATATTGTGCCTTATCAGAAGACCATGGTGAACTCCTCTCCAATAACTAAATCTTTTTCTTCGCCACCTAGAGTTCATCTTCGAGGGAATCGACCTTCACTGTCAATGCCCAAGACTTATCGTTGGCACTTTTCTTAAGCTCCGCTAACTCTCTCTCAAAGCTACCCTTCTTGATGGCGAAGGTCGCAGAATCTTTCATATGCAGCTTACGAAGGTGGGTAACCTCAACTATCACCCTCGACGTGTTCTCTCTAGATTTTTGAAGTTCATCTTCAGCCTTTTATAATTTCTTTCTCAAGTGGTGAACTTCCTTCTTCAAATTTTTAACTAATGATTTTAAAGGAATTCCCTGGGGTAGCAGCTCGGCATCAATGGGGGACTGCATCCAATGCACGAAAAGCACTCTAAGCTATTGATCGAAAAAAGTTCTACTTTCATTAATTAAAATTTTCTCAAGTACAAGATAAAGCAAAAAAGAAAATACAACTACTAAAGGCCCCTGACCTTCGAAGGAGAAGCAGTAGAGGAGCTTGACACTCCAGGGGTAGTCACGGGCTTGAAAGTGGGTTTGACTGGTGCTTCGGAGGTAACCTCGAGCTCCTGCATGGGCTCGAGCACCTCGACAATAGGCTCGGAGGATTCGAAGACCACTTCAATGAGGGAAGGGTCAGTTGCAGCATCGAATGGCTCTACTTCTTCGTCGAGCTCCTCTTTCAGGAAGCTAAGATCAAGCCCAAGAAACTTTTGGGCCACCCTGCTTTCATATAGCTCAAAGCCCTTTATGAACACCTTCTAGCCGAATGCGATATTTAAGTCCTTCATTTTGGAGGAGGCCTTGAACTGCTCCACGGCTTGGCTGCCACCTCCGAAATAGACTTCAACATTCTAACTTCCAGCTCGACGACCTTGATCTCAGCCTCCTTCTTTTTCTCATCTTCTAGGGCTAATGCGGCCTTGAGCATGATTGAGATGAGCTCCTCCTTTCAAAGCACTCCATGGAGATTCTCATTTTTTGCCATCTTCTCCTCTACGAGGTGCTCAGCCTTAGTGACCTTCCCCTGAAGGTGATCGATCTCGGCTTGAAGGTCCCCTTGGACCATCAGCACTTTCACCTCCTGGTGATTTGCCCTCTTGAGGTGGGGTAGTATGTGGTGGCCTGATTTCCATGGATGAGTCATAGTAAGACAAAGAGAAGAAGTGGAAAAAATAAAAAGAAAATGTGAGAAGATGATTACCTTAAGAAAAGTCCCGAGAAACTCATAGATGAACAGCATCCGATTGAGGTCGGCTAGGCAGTCCACCTCTCTTGGTAAGATGAACTTATCGATCAGATCTCAGATGATGTTCAGATTGTCGAAGGAGTTTGCCCCCAGATCGTCATTATTGCAGTTGTTTGACCCACTTGTTGATATTTTTTCATGAAGCTTTGCGAATTAAAGAGATTTAGGTTTCCTATGCAAGTGTGGATTGAGCATACCTGATTTTGCGTGATCTTCCTCCAGTGATGAGACTCAGCCGATACTTCTTCAAGACCCGACTCTCCTCCAACGTCGAACCCCTTCCAACCTCTACCTTTAGTAAGATTTATATAGAGTCCGAACCTCCTTTGGCACGTTTCCTGTCAATCGAATTTCTTCAGAAGTCGATTTTCTTTGGACCTCTCTTCAGTCAAGATTCTCCACGGAATCGAACTTCTTTTGGACATCTTTCTTCATTGGATTCCTCTGAAGCGAACTCCTTCAAGACTTCTTCTTCAGTCAGATTTCTCCAGGAGCGGAACATCCTTTTCAGATCTCTCCTTCTCGACTTTCTATAGTGAGCTTAAATCTCCCTTTCCGGAATATTTCCCTTCAGTCAAATTTCTATAGAAGCTGAAACTCCTTTTGGATATTTCTTTTATCAGATTTCGCTTCAGGAGTCAACTCCTTTTCTGACTTCTCCTTCAGCCAACTTTATTTGAATTCCTCCATGGATTTTCTTTCCATATTTCCAAAGTAGTATCTCCTAGAACCCCAGCCAAACTCTTCAAGCATCCCGGACTCCCTCTCAGCGTCAACATCTCTTTCAGACCTCTCTTCAGTCGAATTCTTAGGAGCCAAACTCCTTTCGAACGTCTTTCTCAGTCAAATTTCCTAATAG